>JANAVB010034420.1:16766101-16893063 GCA_029216955.1 Iris pallida
TCGTCCACCCATACAAAACCAACACGTTTGATTTACTTTGTGCAACATAGTCCCTTCTTATCAATTGTCTTTCTAGTCTTGCCTTAGGATCAGTTTTAGGACCAACGCTTTGGCCTATTTTGTGTCTCTAGACCATCCCGTGCTTGCAACAACGTTAACCTATCAAGTCGTGTTTGCCTTATGGCCCAAAATCAGAGACGCAGCTACGCGACAGACTCCATTTCCGTGTGACCGTGCTACAAACCCTTGCTGAGGCCGTTCCTCGCAACTCAGTGAGACTTAACCATGTCGCCGCCTCGCGGCCCTTGCTACTTTGATCACCAACTGACCCAATCAAGACTTGTGAATCTTAGTATCACTCGAACAACTTTGCCTTGCGGCGGTTTCCCGACTTAAACTCAAACAACTCAACCAACTTATGCAACTTATATGCCGACACTCAAGACTCGACACCACATCTCGTGCCGAAGCACGTCGCCTACGTTGCAGCCAAATCTTAGGCCCAACATTTTGTGTTCCAACTGTACACACACATTCAACTCAACTTCCTTGATATACTACACTCAATACTCGACTCAATCCAAAGGCATACACGTGGATCGCCGCCCATGCCACTCATCTATATGAACTAGTCACTAGGGCCCAGCCCTATAATGGACTCCTTTTGAGCTTTTGATTAGATGGACGCTCCTTGCCAGTGCGAGTAGCTAGCTCCGCTGCAAGTCTCCGCTAACTCGTGCGGTCATCCAGCACAGCTATGAATGTCTCTATCGCAACGGTTCCCCTGGGCCACCGGGGTCGCCGTTCGAGAAACAGATTTATTTTATCTTGTACAAGTTGTCCAATGACCATCCAAGACTCGACTCGACTCGAACTGACGTCTCACACAGTCAAAGCTATTTAGTGTTATCATCTTTTTCAGGGCTAAGTTCAACACTCCTCACATCTGAGACCTTGCCTCGGCGACCCAGTCGCGAGCATTCTTCTTTCTTGCCTCAACGACCCAGTCGTGAGCATTCTTCTTTCTTGCCTCGACGACCCAATCGCGAGCATTCTTTCTTTCTTGCCCTATCATTTCACTCAACTCAAAACAACTATTGAAGTACTTTCCAAACTCAATGAATCAACCGTGGCCCATACCTTAAAACACTAAGTCTGTGCCATCGTGTCTCAAACCAACGTGAAACTCTATGTGATACCACCGCCCAAGTCATACTCTATATGACGGGCCTTACGATCGTGAGACTATGTGGTTAAACCCGGCCGTAGAACTCATAGGACCGTGCTTGCAACTACTCCTGATAGCTTAACATAACTTGCCTAACTTACTTTGCAACAACTTGACGAGCAAAGGCTGCGTCAAGCTTTGCGTCGTGGGAACGTGCCGTGCAATCGTTCGACTTTGAACAACCAAGTTATTTGAGGTGCCTAGACTTATGCCACAAGCTGTGCAATATAACTTAACCCGTCGGCGAGCAGAGGCTATGCCATGCCTTGGGCGAAGAGACCGAGCATGCTCTATGAAGCATTTATGCGGGCGACGCCTATGAATTTGGCTAACTCTTAGCTTGTGGCGAAGACCAACTTTTCCTTCTCCCAAGCCACGGGACGAAGGACCGAGTGTCATTTTTAAAGCACGCCGTGCACCAATTCTAAGCCGACCGTTGGACCTTTCCATATTCTATCTCAATTTGACCCATCGGGATTACTCCCTTTAGCTATGTGGATTCATCTCTTTTATTATTAAGCCTACTTCTGCAAGTTGAAAACAAGCGATTTTATGTGAAGGCAAAGATGAGGCGAGTTCACCGAAACAACCCCACCTGAGGGAGCGGTCGCCTCGACCGAGCAATGTCTTCGAGCAGCCGTTGCAAGGCCAAGTCCGAACGCCGTTAGCGTTCCGATTCCTCCGATTGACTGAGCGGGATGGGACACTACATCCCCAGGCGGGGGGGGAGAGGGGGCTGGGGACGATGAAGGGGGGGTCGGAGAACCCCCCATGGGGAGGCAGCGGGCCGGGTAGCCACGGCGGCAGCTGCTGCTGTTCCGATGGTGGGAGTCCAGGCAGCGGAGAGGGTTGGGCGAACCCTCCCAAGGCGGTGGTCCGGCGGCCATCCTCTCGGATATTCCCAATGCTTCGATTTACGAATTCGGGTCTGGATCTGGGACTCGGGATGGCCGTGGCGACGATGATGGTTGGACGACGGTAGTGAGACGTCGCCCAGGAGGGAGAAGAGGGGTCCAGACACAATTAATGGGTCGGACGGGCCCAGGTAGGAACGGGAATAGGTCGCCTACCGGCCAAGGAGGACCCCAACGAACGGGGGTGGATCGGGCCACACAGAGCTTGGATGGCGACCCAAGGTGACAGCGACAGAGAAAGGTAAAGGTATTGTTGGAAGAATCGGGAATCAGGATCCGGTGCCTCCTGGTGCCAATTTTCGCACGATCACAGATGGGCCGAGCCCCAAATCTTGGAAGGACGTTTGTATGTCGGTGGGGAAATAAGAGCCCGACGTCGATGGAGTATGTGCCACCGATGAAGGTGGGAGGAGGTTTCTGGGCGTATTTCCCAGCTGAGGAGGTTGCTGAGGTAACGAACTTCTGGAAGAATACGCTGGTGATGTATGTGTTGGGTAGTAAACCATTCTATGGTCGGCTACGGGGGTATGCAGAGCGGGTATGGCGCCCCAAGGGGAGCATGGAGATCTTTTCCAGAGAAAATGGGTTCTACTTTGTGAAGTTCGGCTTGGCGGAGGACGTGTCCAGGATTATACAGGGAGGGCCTGGTCCTTTGACGGGAGACTCATTATTCTGAAGGAGTGAACACCTGAGTTGAGATGTGAGAAGGAGGTTCTAAATGCGATACCTGTTTGGATTCGCTTCCCTGAGTTCCCAGTGAAATACTGGACCATCCTAATGCTCATGAGATTGGTTAGTTTGGTTGGCAAGCCGATTAAGGCGGATGAGGCTACGGCTTTCCGTACTAGACTGATGTACGCTAGAATATTTGTGGAGATAAAGGCGGGGATGGAACTCCCGAGTATCCTTGAGTACCAAGTGGCATCCGGAGAGGTCCTGACACAGGTTGTGAAGTATGATTGGGTTCCCCCAATGTGTTCTCATTATGAGTGCTTTGGCCACTTACCTAGTGCATGCTCGTATGGAGGGAGGGAGGGAGCCAGATCCCAGGAGGTACGGGGGGAGACTAGTCCCGACACCGCAGCGGCGACTGAAGACAGACCAGCGGGAGAGGATACTCTGATGGTCGTTGCAGGTAGACCGGAGTCGGACCCCCAGCCGCTACAGGAGGCTTCGCAGGTGGCGATGGTGGAGTTCACGGGCCAGAGGAGTATGGTGACCAGGGGTATGCTGACCTTAGCTAGTAGTCAGACTGGGGGTTCTGTCCCGGCTGTGGCACAGGTGTATTGTAGGAAGAGGCACGCCCCGTCTCCTATGGATAACGTGCTTTCTGCGAGGGAGCCTGAAGATCAGACTGTGGCCAACCCAAATTGGGCCTTGACTCTCTCCAGGATACAAGCACACCTCACCCCGTCTTCCGATATGGTGGAGGATCTAGCCGAAACGGATGAGACACTTCCCTCGGGTGTCAGTCCAGGTGACATTCAGGGGGACTCTCACATTAATTAATTAATGTCGGTCCTCTCCTGGAATGTCTGTGGAGGTGCTTTCTGGGGAGATGGAAGAAGATTTGGAGTTCTTAAGCAGGAGAAGTGCGATATCTCGATCCTGTTGGAGTCGAAGATTAGGGGGGTGACGGTGCTTGCTTGCAGGACCCCTGCTAACTGGGAGCAAATCCACAACTTGGACCTATGTGACATGGCTAGGATCTGGGTGAGGTGGAACTGCGATAGTTGGGAGGGAGAACAGGTTTTGAAGTCTGAACAGCTTATTGCCATCTCCTTTGTGAATAAAGGAGGGTTCCGATTCATCCTGGGAGCGGTATATGGGCACAATGATAGGAGGTTCCGGGAGTCCCTGTGGGGTGACATTGCTCGTGTAGGTCGCATAGCGGACCATCTGCACCTCCCACTGCTTCTGATGGGGGACTTCAACGCTCTGCTACATCGGCGGGAGAAGGTGGGGGGGGCGTCCGGTATCTGACCAAATCTTCTTCGATTTCCAGCGATGTCTCCTACAGTCCAGGCTGATAGGGTTGGAGAGGAAAGGACACATATGGACTTGGCACAACAAGTCGATCGACAACAGGATTGCTGTCAGCTTGACAGGGCTTTGGGAAATAGCGAATGGTTTAGCTACTTCCCGAACTCTGTGGCTGAGGGGCTTGCTGCTGGTACTAGTGATCACTCCCCGATCCGGGTAGGCTTATATGAGAGACCCACTTGGAAAGGCCGTCCATTCTGGTACAACAATAGCTGGTATGTCTCTGCGGGTTATGAGGAAGCGGTGATGGGGGGGCTGCAGCACACTCAGGAGGGCACAGCACAGTACCGTATGGTACATAAACTGAAAAGATCGAAGAGAGCTATTCGGGCCTGGGTGAAATCGCTGCCACGAACTTCCCTGGAGACTAAGGAGGCTGCTCTTCGAGAGGTCCAGGAAGCTTTACAGGCAGATATGATGAGTGGTGTGTTGGCGGCCAAGGAGAAGGATCTGATTGGGGAGGTGAACATTCTGCAACTTGAACAAGAGATTAGCGCGGCCCAACGGGCCAAGTGTTCCTGGCTGAAGGATGGAGACAGATGTATCAGGTTCTTTTATGATGTGATCCGCACCAGACAGCACATGAACAACATTCCCAGACTCCTCAATGGTGAGGGCAGGATCGTCGGAGATCCGATGGATATTCAGAAGGATGCAGTCAAGTACTACTCAGACATGTATCATCAGTCAGACTATCTCTCCACGTTCCAGAATCTTATCCCAAAGAGGATGGTGACGCCCTTTGGGAATAGTCTACTGTTGGCCCCTGTGACTATGGAAGAGGTGGAAGTTATTGTGATGCAGGCAGATCCCAATAGGGCCCCGGGGCCGGATGGCTTCTCTAGTAGGTTCTATAAGCGACATTGGGGTTTGCTTAAGTTCCCAGTCCTGGAGGCGGTTGTAGGAGTTCTTCTCGGAAGGGAAGTTGCTGAAGGAGCTGAACCACACTTTTCTGACCTTGGTCCCAAAGAAAGAGGGCGCGACATCCCTTGCCGACTTCAGACCTATTGCGTGTTGCAATTATCTGTATAAGATAATTACACACCTTATGTGCCGGCGCATGGAAGGGATTATGCAGGGGCTAGTTTCACGAAATCAGGCGGCTTTCATCAAGGGTCGTTCGATAGCTGAACACAGTCTCGTGGCCCCACGAGATGGTGAGAGGCTTCAACAAACCAGGGGGGATGAAGGCATGTGTGAAGCTTGATCTAAGAAAAGCCTATGGTACTGTAAATCGGGACTTCTCTGTCACCTTATGCTTGCCATTGGTTTTGATGAGGTGTGGGTAGCGAGGGTGAGGGAGTGCATCTGCTCTCCATATTTTCGGTACTCATCCACGGTACTCCATACGGATTCTTCAGGAGCAACAGGGGCCTTCGGCAGGAAGATCCTCTATCCCCGTACCTGTTCACACTTGTGATGGAGTACTTCACTTGTTTGATGGATCTGGCAGTACATAGCAGGAAGATTGTTCCTCTCTTCAGGTTGCTACAGCCAGTTGTGTCTCACTTGATATATGCTGATGATCTATTGGTGCTCTTACAACCATCTATGAGAGGGATGTGTACGGTGTCAGAGATTATGGAGGAGTTTGGACGGATGTCTGGACTTCAGCTGAATAGGGATAAGAGCAGAGTCTATTTTACTGCTCGGTGTTCTTTGAAGGAGGAACGGGCCCTGGCCCTGGGAGTGGAGAAAGGTGACATTCCGGTCAAATACCTGGGGGTACCGCTGACTGTTAATTACGCTCAGGATCTGGATTGTCATAGTCTGGTGGAGTTTGCGCAGAGGAGGGTCGAAGGTTGGCAGGCGGCTGGGCTTTTCTTTGGCGGTCGTATTGAGCTAGTGCGGTCTGTCATCTCTGGCATTGCTATGTTCTGGTTGCAATCGATTCAGATTCCGGTGGCCACCATCCGGAAGGTGGAGAGTATATGCGCAAATTTTATCTGGCATGAAGGCATGCAGGCGATCTCCTGGGAACAACTGTGCCGGTCTAGAGAGGAAGGGGTGGGGTTGAGACCACTGATATCGGTTCGGGAGGCCTCTGGGTTGAAGATAGCGTGACAGTTCATCAAGGGCGGCTCTCTCTGGCAGTGGATGGCCAATAGATATCTGCGACGGAGAAATTTTTGGGGTTGTGGGTTAGATAACAACTTTTCGGTCCCCTTCAAGGCGATCCTTAGAAGTAGATCGATTCTTCAGTCTACTATCTGTCGGGTCATGCGGGATGGGACGAACACCGATCTTTGGCTTGATCCTTGGATGGGCAAGAGACCCCTGCTGGAGTCCTTCGGTGAGCATATGGGCAGAGAGGCAGCCAGAGGGCTGAAATGCAAACGTATCCTCAGAGATGGGACTTGGGGGCTAGAGGACTACCAGTACACAGCACATCTTGGAGAGGAGATCCGCCAGGTGCCTATTGATCCTCACCAGCCTGGAGATTTTTGGAGAAGGGATCCGCCGGATGTTGATGGGGGTACAGGAGGTTTTCGCTTCAAAAGCTGTTACGATCTGGTCCGGACTCCCCACGACAGAATTGCGAACTGCGACTTCATCTGGGGAAAGGGGTAGCCCGCAAGATGCAGCTCTGTTGCTACAAACTGTTGTTAGGCCGGTTGCTGACGAAGGACATGTTTCTTAGATTTGGGGTGTAGGTCTCCGACCCGAAGTGTGTCCTATGTGGCGTAGAGGACGAATCCATGGGACACCTCTTCTTTGGGTGTCCTGTGGCTTGGCAGATTTGGGCTGAGCAGTGTGGAAGGTCGTTGGGAGGAGGAGGAAATGATAGAGATATCCGGGGGATCACCTCCTGGATCAGAGATCGTCGAGGTATGGAACAGGGTTGGGCCAAGACGGCCAGAGTCCGCCTTGCAGCATCGGTCTGGCATGCGTGGCGAGAACGTAACAGGCGGATATTCGAGGGCCTTAAAACCCCCTGTAGAAATTCTACATAATTTAGAATTCGATGCATCTGTAATGGCCCCTTAACCGGGGTGGGAGAGTTGTGAGAATAGTGTATTGTAATACCTCTACTGAGATTTGCGATGGAATAAAATTTACCCATATTCCAAACATATATATATATATATATATATATATATATATATATATAATATATATATATATATATTTTTACAGAATACTGTTAGAGTTGTTTTTTTAGTGTGTGTGTAATATTGTGCTTGTGGAATATATATATATATATATATATATATATATATATATATAAAATATATATATATATATATATATATATATATATATATATATATATATATATATATATATAATGGAGACTCGCGTGCGATCGGGCGATCTGGAAACTAGGGCTCGGGCTTCCCCCCCCCCCCTCCCCCCCCCCCCCCCCCCCGCGACCGTCGGACACCCTCACCGGCGAGGGGAGGAAGATCGGAAAGAAGGGGGGGCCGGGCAACCCCCCAGGCCATCGGCGGCGCCCCCCCCCAAGCCAAGGGGGGCGGGATCTGTAGCGGGAGGGTCGGGCGGACCCCCCCCGACGAGCTGACGTCACCCGGTGCCCCCCCAGGTGGTAGGGGGGCGGGATCATCTGTGGGGGGTCAGGCGGACCCCCCCGTGCGGTTGCCGGCGGCAGCGCCCCCGTCGGCGACGGTGGGGGGGGCTGGATCGGGTGTGGGGGGGTCGGGCGGACCCCTGGATCCGTGGTAGGCGGGGGTGCATTCCCCGGCGTTGGGGGGGGACGGGAGTGACAAGTTCGTTGACGGCAGACCCGACGAGGGGATCCGATGTGGTTCGGATCTTGCGGGGTGGTTCAAATGCCCGAATTTCGAATTTGGAGCAGGATCTGGTTCTCAGGGGGGCCAGATGGAGGGAGGAGGATGGACTACGGTTATACGTCGTCGTGTGGCAAAGACCGGCGGGAAGGTGTAGGAGAGCAGGGCCATATTAGGATCGCCGCCTGACGGAGAGACGACAGGGAGGTTCAGGGGCGCGGGCATCGGTTCGGGGCCCTGCGGCATCTGCCTGGAGATCAGTAGGCTGGCGACCCAAGGCGACCGCGGCAGAAAAGGGGAAGAGCAAGGCGGTGGATCTCGGCGGGCAGGGGTCGGGGGCTGCCCCCTCGGAGGGTGTCCCCAGGCCACAGGGGGCGTTCTCTCGCCCCGGCTTGGACGGTCCTGGGCAGACATCTGCAAACCTGTGGGGCCGAAGACTCCCACTTCGATGGAGTATGTGCCGCCTATCAAGGCAGGGAGGGGATTCCGGGCCTTGTTCCCTGCGGAGGAGATAGAGAAGGTGACAGCATTGTAAAAGCATAAAAAATGATCCATGCGGCTAGGAAATCTCATGCGGCTCAGAAAGCCCACGCGGCTCAGAGAGTCATACGGCATAAGGGACTATACGGCCCAAGACATCCCATGCGGCTCAGAAGACACGTGGCGTAACAGTGTTCCCCTCCGCCCTATGCTGCATTAATTACTTTGACGGCTGACAACTCTGAAAAAAGTGACAGCCCTGACACAAGAGAGGCAATTATGACTCTGTCATAATGACAGACCCCTAGGGAAGAGAAAGAGATGTCTGACACAATCCCTCGAGATCCATAAAAATGCCACGTGGCCTTGCCACGTGGGCGTTCATATGCGGCTCGAGCAAAGACTTCCCATGCGGTTCAGAATGAAGTCGTCCTATGCGGCTCAGGCCGAAACAGTCTCATACGGCTCAAGCGGAGGCCTTCCCATGCGGCTCAAGCGGACCATTTCCATGCGGCTCAGGCGGATGTATCCTTATACGGCTCGCAATGATCATCTCCATGCGGTTCAAAGGTTCGAAGGGGGGGGGAGGGCCACTACCCAAGCAGTCCTGACACGTGGCCCAAACCTTATGCGGCCCAAATCTTATGCGGCTCAATCTTCATGCGGTTCAGATCCCCCCAGTGGCTCCTAGGACACGTGTCCTATGCCAAATCAATTTCTCAGATTTATTGCAATCAGAGATTGGGTCAAATTCCAATAATCTGGGACACGTAGCAGGAGAATAAATCAAGTTTATTCGCAGACACCAGAAGATAATTATGAGGAAAATTTATTCCAATCAGCATTAACTGCTGATGAGATTTGGTTGTAATCTACACTTAATGGTCCAGATTCATCACAATCAAAACGAATGGCCTAGATTGACCAATCCGCAGGCCGCCGCCATCTCCAGGAAACAATCATTGGTAACCCTAATGATCACATCCCATTCTTATAAATAGCAAGGTGCCATTCCCTTACAAATATATACATTCCCTGGCAATATACACAACGGAGAGAGTGTGACCAGAGAGACCCCTTTTAGAGATCAGAAGACTTGGAGAAAAAGCAAGAGAGGGAGCAAAGAGAGCATTTCTTCAACGCCGAGCAAATCTTCTGGAGCCAAGGCTGCATACCGATCGTCCAAGGAGTAAGGCAGGGCTGCCGTCGCCTTTCCGAGCTTCTATCGTCACCCCCCCAGAATCTAAAATAAACAATTGTACTTAGTCTGCTGTACCTAGGCTTTCGTCCCTAGGCTTTCTTTGTACAAGCGAGTTTGTATTGTGAGTCTAAGTTCAGTCCTCCCATAAAACTGTTCTGTACTTTTACAATCAATGGCAAACACGATGGCGACTCTGCTTGGGACAAACTTCTCCACGGCTGAGGAGTTGGTGACGCAGTCGGATGCAGCCAAGCTTGGCTCCACGCAACAGAAGATGGTCGTCCGTTTCAACCAACAAGCGTTTGAAGAGATGCTCTCTGAAGGAAGTGTTGGCCCGATCCAGAAGCGAACCCGCACAAAGAAAGCTCGCTGCGAGTGGAGGCCAAAATCGTTTGCTCCTCCACAAGCTCTGGACGGGGTGATTCTCATACGCACAAAGAAAGCTCTCTGCTACCCAAGGCGGCGAGGGTGATTCTCATACGGCTCCACTTCGAGCCGTAGAGAACTCTGCTGTCCCCCGAGTCCGGCAGATGAAAGCATTACGATGCCGGACTTGCAGGGACAAAGAGCAACTCTATGCGCCCCAAGAAGAAGCCGAGCACTCCTGTGGCCAAGTCTGTCAACCACATGCAGGAGGCTCATGCGGGTGGATCCACCGGCCGCATGAAGAAAATCCATGCGGCCAGATCATCCAGCCGCATAAAGAAGACTCATGCGGCTGAGGCTTCCAGCCGCATGAAGAAAGCTTATGCGGCTACGTCTGCCAGCCGCATACGGACAACGATGACAGCCGGATGACGCCTACTCCCCGCGGCTCTATCTTCGACCGCCTCTCGTACGGTCCTGATCTCATGTGCTCCCAAGAAGATATGTCTGACTCTCTCCAGTATCACTAAGACTCTTCGTACTATGTGCCCGTGCGCACTAGAGCGAAGAAGTCTAAAGCAGCGCGAGCCTGGCGTGTTCGGTCCGCTGATTTGACCTCTGACCATCCGAGCGTTTCGCATACGGCTACGCGGGCCTCTGATGGGAAGTTGTACAGAACCACTCGAGGTCCAGCCCCCGGCGGCAGACGGACAGAGAGGTTCGCAAAAGTCTTCCAAAATCCTGGGAGCAAACATGGTCGGTCATGACCCATCTGACTTGCGTGAGGCCCTCCTCCACGAACGCAAGGAAAGAGAAGATGCATCGGGGTGCAAAGAGTCCTCCCACGACGTCATTGCACCCAAGTCATCGTCAACTGCTGCTGCAACAGTGCGACGACACGAGAAGACCAGCAGTCTGTCTTTCAAAGACTGCAACAGCCATCTTCAGAAGACGAGGTACTACCCGTCGCCTCCTGCAACTCCGCTCGTAAAGTCTCCGCTGATGGAAGGGGGAAGAAGACAAATGTTCCCAGCCCGAAGATTTCAACCACTGCGACTAAATGACTGTCGTCCAAACGGGTGCCCACCACCGGAGTTTTCTAAGGTACTCGCTCTAAGACGAAATCTGCTACAGTGGGAGATTCCTCGTCCACAACGCAGGGTTTGCTGGGGCTGGGGGTAGCACCCCTCCGAGCCTCCACAGCAATCCGATGTTCCAAGAAGACGAGCCAGGGGAGACAACTCTCCCATCGGATACAGCAAACCTCGACGTCCCCGAGGACGTCCACAACTCCCAAGACGAGGCAAACTCGGAGACTAGGGGTACTGTTCCTTCCGAGTCTGAATCAGAAGGGAACATACCCATATACCCCGATGACTTCTCACTACAGAGGTACGATTCGGAGGCGCTTCCTCCACCGCTCCGTCTCTCTCATGTGAAGACGGTATTCATGACAGACAGCAACCAAGGTGGTTCCAGCGATCGCCAGCGCATCGACAGTCTCGAAGCCATATTGCTCGCTTTGGTCAAATCTGTAGACGAGATTAAAGTGGCCCTTCCAACTCTGCAAGGAGGGATGCCTGGCCAAACAAGCGCGGGTCCCGCGGTCAATGCGGACTCGAATTCGGCGGCACCAAACCCGAGCAAATCCTCCTGAAACAACGGCCCCCACCGCCGTGGATGAGGCCCGCGAAGCGAGAAGAGAGGTCCAAGAGCTCCGAGCCATGTTCCACGCTCGAAAAAATTCTCAAGACCTCAGAATACGGCAACTGTACCCCCTGCATGGAGGGACGTTCCATTCCCACCAAGATATAAGCCGTTCAACATCAATCCTTATGATGGCAAGACCAGCAAGTCGATACATCACTTACATCGAGGTCACCACCGACCATCTGTCCCATGACGATGTCATTCTCACACGATTATTCATCGAGGCACTGGAAGGAGTCGCCTTCGACTGGTATCGCAATCTACCGGACAACTGCATCCACTCCTTTGCCGGCTTCAAGCGCATGTTCTTGGAGAGATTCTACGAAGTAGGGCAGGACATCACCATGTCTACCCTCATGGACGTCGTCCAAGGGGAGAAGGAGCTGACAAGAAACTACATCGAGAGGTTCCGCCAAACCGCCATGAAGTTGCCCTCTCGAAACCCGGATTCCTCCTTAATTGAAATTTGCCAAAAGAGACTGTTTCCAACAATCAGTCTCTGGATGGACGAAAGTCAATTCAAGGATTGGAATACGTTCATCATCAGTGCCAAAGCGCCGAAGAACGACTGAAGAAGGCTCGCCAACTGGGATTGCACATCTCGGACGGAGAGAACAAGGGCAAGCGTCCCAACAACGATAATGGGGGTAGCCCCTCCAACAATCGGGACAGCAGGAGAAAGCAGGCTATGGTGGCCGATACAGCACAAAAACCTGAGCCAAAGCCAGCAGACAAACAATGGCCGCAAATCACTTACTCCTTCGAAGATGGTCACGTCAAGCCTGTCTTGGACATGCTCATACAAGGAGACATAATTCAGCTTCCTCCACCAAGACAGGAACCGCGGCCGACAGAGATGGAGAACCCAAAGTACTGCCATTATCACCGCTACGTCCATCATGCTACACACGACTGCTACCAGCTAAAACGGTACATCCAAAACCTCATCGATTCGAATGCCCTGGCTATCGATTTCGAAGAGGTGACCGTGGCAGCCAACATGGTGTCAGTACAATTCGGCAGTTTCCCTCCGACGGAAACTCAAGACGGAGTAGTCCCCATCCCTCTGGCAATAATGGAGATCGCTAATCTTCCTCCTCCCCGAGATCAGATCGCTGGTTTAGTGCCCCTCACCACATCACGAAGGGAGGTCATGTGGATCCATCCAGACTTGGTATCGGAAGTCACTCGGTCCACATCATCTTCCATCTGCAAAAAGAAGAGTGGACATGCTCAACATCGTCTTCACTCCGCACGGGAGCAATGTCCAACATCGTCTTCACTCCGCAGGACATGCTCATCAAAACCAACCTGCACGATCGCCCGCTATACTACACTGGATACATCGGCGACGTAAAGGTGGATCGGATGCACATTGATCCTGGCTCTTCCATAAGCATTATCCCGAAGGGTCTGCTACATCATCTCCGTATCCCAATGCACCGCCTGACGCCTACAAGCACCGCCATCAGCGGTTTCAATTCGGGCAGGAGCTACCCAATTGGGAAGATTCGTCTGAAGTGTCAAATTGGCGACCTCCAATCCGAAGTCACCTGCTACGTCATAGATGCAGATACTTCTTACAACATCCTCTTGGGGCATCCATGGATATACGATTATATGATCGTGCCTTCCACACTGCACTAATGCTTCAAATATGTCGACAAACACGGCTTCGTGAGGACAGAATTTGCTGATATCAATCCCTTCAAAGGGGTCGAATCCTACTACTCAGATTCCTGCCTATACGAAAAGTCGAAGAAGCATCTTGGTGAAGGTGATGTACAAGCTAGTACCGAGACAACCACAGGATCAGAAGAGCCTCTGACGATCCACCTCCAAGCTCGCAAACCTGGCAAGTCAGCACCCCTTACCGCCACTCTGCGTAAGGACGCAATCAGCCTCTCGGCACAAGAAGAGCAGATGATAATCCGGCAGCCAAGGTCTGGCCAAGTGCCAAGACCCACAACGGAGCCGCTGACAATTAGGCTGCCGAGAGCCGGCCAGCCTCAAAAAGAAGCTCAATCCCTCCGACAAGACAATGACGATACGCCTTCCCAAGAAGGGTCGTCACCCGATGCAAGGCCTGGAACTTCTAGCGAACCAACCACTCCCCCCCAGCATCGAGTGCCAAGCTGGGGGTCGCTAGTTTGCCAACAACTCCACGCTCTGAACCGCTCACGATCAAGCTGCCCAGGTCGTCTTCTCAGTCTTCGTTTATACAGGGGGTAGCTGAAGAGGAACCGGAGCTAGCCAAGTATGTGGCTGCCCACACTGATGTTCCCTCCGCAGATGATGTAATCCCCTAGAAAAGATACCTTACTTCATCAGTAAAGGGCTATTTGTACGATGTATGCTATGGAATACGGTATAGGCACTCACCTCCACACAGGTAACAAATGTGCACACCGCAATCGCTTACTCCAGCAGAAGACACTTACCGCATAATCGAGGGAGGGGACCACCCAATCATCTTCGGCTGGAAGGACGATCCTCATCCCTTCACCATAGAAGAAGTCGACCTTGGATCAGATGCCGGGAGACTGCCTCTATATCTTTATAGCCCCCAATCCAAATATCTCATGCAAAAACAGGGATATGATCTGGAGACTACGCCAGGCTTGAACTACGGCACCGGACGACGACTACCTTTGAAGCCACCGGTCCCGGCAGGCAAACCACGGGACTACTATAGCAAGACTCGATGTGGATTAGGGTATGTAACACCCACGACGACCCCTGAAAGTTTAGATGAAGAATTTGACTGGCATTTACATTCGACCGGTCACCAACTTCTGACTCTGATACCAGCATCGGAGATGTATTCAGACAAGTCTTGTCAGTCAACATGGCATTCGCCGACGTTTATGAAGAAGACGAAGACATCCCCGAAATCCTCGAGCTAGAGCCGTGGGTCCAGCAGTTGGATGCGCAATGGGAAAAGCGGTTCGAACTGAGGGACCCTCCTACTGAAGATGAGGTTATCCAGGTCGACCTCGACAGCGAATCTTCTCCAAAACCAATCTTCGTCAGTAAAAGCTTAACGGACGAGGAGCAAGAATCACTGCTGGAACTTGTCAAGGAATACATTGATGTGTTCGTATGGAGCTATGAAGACATGCCGGGGTTAAATCCCGATATTGCTCTTCACAAGCTCAACATTCGGCCGGACGCAAAGCCAGTCAAGCAACAACAGCGATGCTTCCGCCCAGGCATCATGGATGCGATCGAAGCTGAAGTCAACAAACTGATAGCCAGCGGCTTCATACGTGAAGAGCAACATCCCGACTGGGTCGCCAACATAGTACCGATCCTCAAGAAGAGCGGGAAGATCCGAATCTGTATCAACTTCCGCAATCTGAATGAGGCGTGTCCCAAAGATGAATCCCCCTCCCTATCACAGACATCATGATTGACAACACCTGCGGCTTCGAATGCATGTCATTTATGGATGGATTCTCGGGGTACAACCAAATCAAGATGTCTCCTGACGACGAAAAGCATACATCATTCCGAACACCAATTGGTACATACTGTTACACAGTCATGCCTTTCGGTTTAAAGAATGCTGGCGCCACATATCAACGAGCCATGAGTATCATCTTCAGAGAACACTTGCACAAGACGGTGGAATGCTATGTTGATGACATCGCCGTCAAGAGTCGCCGCAAGGAAGACCATCTACAGGATCTGAGGACGATATTCGATCTGATGCGAGCGCACAATTTGAAAATGAACCCTACGAAATTTTTCTTGGGCGTATCCAGCGGAAATTTCTTAGGTTTCATCATTACCGCCCAGGGTATTCATGTAGACCCTGAGAAGACGAAGGCAATTATGGAGATGGGTCCCCCGAAAAATCTCCGCGAACTCAGAGGCCTTCAAGGAAGGCTAGCTTACATCAGAAGATTCATCTCTAACCTCTCTGGGCGATGTCAACCATTCACCCACCTCATGAAGAAAGGTGTCTCATTCGTGTAGGACGAAGAATGCCAGCGTGCCTTCGACAGCATCAAAAATATTTGTCAAATCCTCCAGTCCTGGTGGCTCCGGTTGCTGGAAAGCCATTCCTGCTCTACGTACGAGCAATGGAGCATTCCTTTGGAGCTCTGCTGGCACAAAACAACGATGCAGGCCATGAGCAAGCCATATATTACCTCAGTCGAATGATGATTGGGCCAGAGCACCGATACACCGCTGTGGAGAAGGAATGCCTCGCCCTGGTGTTCACCATTCAGAAGACGCGGCACTATGTTACTGGACAAACCATACATGTGATCTCACGAGTCAATCCTCTCAGGGTCCTCATGACTAAACCAGGGGAACTCAGCTCTCGCCTCGCTACATGGGCAATATTGCTGTCCCCTTATCATATGATCTTTATCCCGCAAAAGGCTGTCAAAGGTCAAGTCCTGGCAGACTTTTTGGCAGCCCACCCGGGCTCAGAGTCATCCAGGATATATGAAGAAATCCCAGATGAGGTCGCCGACTCGAATGCAGCCTCTCACGATAACATATGGCGGATGTTCTTCGACGGTGCTTCAAGAACAGGACCCAAGGGCAACATCATTGTCGGAGTCGGGGTGGTGCTGGTTTCTCCTTTCGGATTGGTGATTAACCGCGCTTACTCCCTCACGGAACCCTGCTCTAACAATGTGGCCGAGTACAACGCTCTGGTCATTGGCCTCCAACTTGCAAGGGAGCTGGGGGCAGAATATCTCGAAGCATACGGCGATTCTCAGTTAATCGTAAATCAAATTCGGGGCTCATAAGAAGTTCGCCACGAAGACATGATCCCCTATCACCAAATAGCGATCGACATTATCTCGTCGTTCGAGGGGTTCTTCATCGAACACGTCCCCAGACTCCGAAATATCGAAGCCGATGCCTTAGCAGGCCTGGCCGCTTCCCTAGCAGTGCCGAATCATACCCATCAATCGGTAGACGTGATAGGCCACGAGCTGGTCTGCCCCAAGAACAATGTTCAATTCAAGGCAAGTTATTCCGCTCAGGCGATTGATGATGCCCCAGATTGGAGACAACCATTCATCGACTTCGTCGTCTACGACATCCTCCCCGAGAACCCAAAGGATGCCACCTCCATTAGATGGCGTTCCCTCATTTCTTCTACGATATAGAGACGAAAATGCTGTATCGGCGATCCTACGATGAATTATTGCTTCGGTGTCTGTCAAACGCAGAAGCCAAAGAAGTCGTACGAGAAGCGCATGACGGTGTCTGCGGGGCCCATCAGCCTGGTCCTAAATTGCAAGACCGTCTTCGCCGAATGGGCTACTACTGGCCCACGATGGTAGCGGATGCGATAGACTATGCAAGAAGGTGCAAAGCCTGCCAAATCCACGCGGACTTCATTCACCAGCTATCCGAATTTCTACATCCGACAGTGGCATCCTGGCCCTTCGAGGCATGGGGAATGGATATCATTGGTCCAATTACTCCACCTTCCTCCCGTGGACATCGCTTCATACTGGCGATCACGGATTACTTCTCCAAATGGGCAGAAGCTGTTCCACTTGCAGAAGTCAAAACTTTGAACGTGATCAACTTCCTCAAGCATCACGTCATCTATCGCTTTGGACTGCCCCGAAGGATCATCCACGACAATGGTCCGCAGTTTGCAAGCCACGCCTTCTACCGGTTCTGTGATAAGCACCGCATCCAGAATTTTGCTTCGACACCATACAATCCAGCAGCAAACGGGTTGGCAGAGGCATTCAATAAAACAATCATCAAACTCCTCAAGAAATTTGTCTCTTCTAACAAACGCGACTGGAATGAGAAGCTCGGTGAATGTTTATGGACGTACCGTACTACAGTCTGAACAGCTACCGGGAACACACCATTCTCCTTGGTATAGTGAGGCAGTTCTCCCATTAGAGACCCAAATACCCTCACTCCGCATCGCCCTCACTCATCAATTGACGACGGATGATAACTACCGACGCCGACTACAAGAGTTGGAGGCCTTAGATGAAAAGCGCCTCCTAGCTCACCAAAGGATCGAACTATACCAAGCACGCATCTCCGGAGCCTTCAACAAAATGGTCAAGATCAGAACATTCCAGGTGGGCGATCTCGTTCTGGCAGTTCGGAGACCGATGGTCATGACTCACAAGACCGCTGGTAAATTCAGCCAAAATGGGAAGGCCCATTTGTCATTGAGGCCGTATTCTCCAACGGAGCCTACCGCCTCACAAAACAGAATGGGGATTTGCTCATGTTGCCCGTCAACGGCAAGTTCCTGAAGAAATACTATGTCTAAACGACATCTTCTCCAGATTATTGAGTCATGTGCCCGCTGGTACCGCTGAACTCACACTCACCATTTTCCCAGATCATCGAGTCACGTACCCGCCGGTACCGCTGAACTCACACTCACCCTTCTCCAGATCATTGAGTCATGTGCCCGCCGGTACAGCGGAACTCACACTCACCATTCTCTAGATTCCTGAGTCATGTACCCTCTCGTGCTGCTGAACTCACATCTACGACATCCCAGATTATCGAGTCATGTGCCCGCTGGTGCCACTGAACTCACACTTTCACAAATATCGAGTCATGTACCCGCTGGTGCCTCTGAACTCACATCCGGTCAGTCTTTCAGATAGTAAGTCATGTATGATCATACCTCTGAACTTTCTCACTGGAAGAGATCCTCCCTCATGATCCAATACCCGCACTTCCAGCTCACAAAAAGGGTAAGCGATCCACGAATTTCTAAAACAGCCATGTCCTCATTACCTCTGAGTCGTTTCACTTCCGCCCAAAACAAATCACCCCCTACATAGAACTTCCATGTCCTTATTACCTCTGAGTCGTTCTATGTACCCCATCTTCATTGAGTCCACTCCTGTCATGTCCTCATTACCTCTGAGTGGGAAGGCTCCGTCAAAGAAACTCTCATACTCACCATGTCCTTAGTATCTCTGAGTAAGTATGTTCGTTCCCTTCAACTTGTTGACCGTATCCAAAACCAGGGTACGTTAGGGGCAATGGGTCCATGCAAATCTCAATAAAATAATTATTACACAGCAAAAGAGTGAAGCAAATATATTCCATTCATTCAGAAATCGGTTACATCCACGCGGTTACAGGAAAGTTCTTCATGCAGACAAGAAGAAAGGCAAAACAAAGCAAAGACTACAGATAGACATTTACGAGAAACCTTAAAACCCTAGTTGCAGAAGTGCGTATACAACTCCTTCAACCACCTTACATATGAAGGATGCAATTGAGGAAGATCCTCGTCCAGAGTAGGAGAATCAGAATTCCCAGCGTGCCACCCTCAGCAGTCTCGATAGTGGGGAGGATGTCGTCCCTCTCAGGCGCCGATTCTTCTTTCATCGCCTCCTCCTTAACAGAGGGAGGCCCCTGATTGATGCCAAGGAGCGCGGCTCCTCGGCCACTGCAATCTCAGCATTCGGTGGAGATACTACAAGAACCAAAAGACGGAAAAAAGTGATGATAATGATGAAAACAGTCAGAAGATATTCAGAGGTGTTCATGTGGCCCGTTTAAAGACAACTTTTATGCGGCTCGGACATGAATATATTCTGCGGCTCATGGGACGTGTATGCAGACCATGTAATTTAAAAAGCTCGCATCAAATGATTATGCACGAAGCAATGCAGCAGAGCAGCATCTGTTAGGGTTTCAAAGCACCCAATATTTCACACAGTCCTTACCTTCGACGACAACATGAACGTCAAAACGAACGGGGGGTGCGGCAGTTGAAGAAGCCGACTTCCTACTCTTCGCCACAGCCTTCTTCACTGCCATAGAAGCTCTAGGTGCCATCGTTGTCTGTCGGTCAGAAGAAGAAAGCAAGACAGAAATCTTAATCAAGAAGAGTCTAAGAGAGAAATCCCTCCAAATACCCTTCTATTTATAGAGAAAGGAGGACCAAGACCGACGCCTCGTACAAAGTAGTCGACTCTTCGGCTATCGATACAGACTAGCTAATTAAAGATCAGAAACTCTTGGGATCCTGCCCCAAAAAGGTTTGCATGCATGACATAATGACGTGGCAAAGAACTATGCGGTGAGATATCCCTGCGGTTTAAAAGTCTCTGCGATTAAGCCATCCATGCGGCTGAAACAACTCTGCGGCTCAAAAGTTCATGCGATGAAACTTCTATGCGGCCAAGACATCTATGCGGCTGGAAGAGCTTCCACACGGCCATGCTTCTTATTCAAAGTATTTTAATTTTGTAAATTGAAACTTTGAAGGGGGTCTTGTAGAAGCATGGAAAATGATCCATGCGGCTAGGAAATCTCATGCGGCTCAGAAAGCCCATGCGGCTCAGAGAGTCATGCGGCATAAGGGACTTGCGGCCCAAGACATCCCATGCGGCTCAGAAGACACGTGGCGTAACAGTGTTCCCCTCCGACCTATGTGCATTAATTACTTTGACGGCGGACAACACTGAAAAAAGTGACAGCCCTGACACAAGAGAGGCAATTATGACTCTGTCATAATGACAACCCCTAGGGAAGAGAAAGAGATCTCTGACACAATCCCCCGAGATCCATAAAAATGCCACGTGGCCTTGCCACGTGGGCGTTCATATGCGGCTCGAGCGAAGACTTCCCATGCGGTTCAGAATGAGCCGTCCTATGCGGCTCAGGCCGAAACAGTCTCATGCGGCTCAAGCGGAGGCCTTCCCATGCGGCTCAAGCGGACCATTTCCATGCGGCTCAGGCGGATGTATCCTTATGCGGCTCGCAATGATCATCTCCATGCGTTCAAAGGTTCGAGGGGGGAGGGCCACTACCCAAGCAGCCTGACACGTGCCCAAACCTTATGCGGCCCAAATCTTATGCGGCTCAATCTTCATGCGGTTCAGATCCCCCAGTAGCTCCTAGGACACGTGTCCTATGCCAAATCAATTTCTCAGATTTATTGTAATCAGAGATTGGGTCAAATCCTAATAATCTGGGACACGTAGCAGAAGAATAAATCAAATTTATTCGCAGACATCAGAAGATCATTATGAGGAAGATTTATTCCAATCAGCATTAATGCTGATGAGATTTGGTGTAATCTACACTTAATGGTCCAGATTCATCACAATCAAAATGAATGGCCTAGATTGACCAATCCACAGGCCGCCGCCATCTCCAGGAAGCAATCATTGGCAACCCTAATGATCACATCCATTCTTATAAATAGCAAGGTGCCATTCCCTTACAAATATATACATTCCCTGGCAATATACACAACGGAGAGAATGTGACCAGAGAGACCCCTTTTAGAGATCAGAAGACTTGGAGGAAAAAGCAGAGAGGGAGCAAAGAGAGCATTTCTTCAACGCCGAGCAAATCTTCTGGAGCCAAGGCTGCATACCGATCGTCCAAGGAGTAAGGCAGGGCTGCGTCGCCTTCCCGAGCCTCTATCGTCACCCCCCAGAATTAAAATAAACAATTGTACTTAGTCTGCTGTACCTAGGCTTTTGTCCCTAGGCTTTCTTTGTACAAGCGAGTTTGTATTGTGAGTCTAAGTTCAGTCCTCCCATAAAACTGTTCTGTACTTTTACAATCAATGGCAAACAAGCATACTGGGAGAACTTTGGTTTTGTACGTCCTAGGCAACAAGCCGTTCTACGGACAGATCCGGGGCTATGCAGCACGGGTCTGGCAGCCTAAGGGGTATGGAGTTCTTTGCCCGCGAGAACGGCTTCTATTATGAAGTTCGGGCTCGCGGAGGATGTCGCTAGGATCCTACAGGACGGCCCCTGGACGTTCGACGGTAGACTTATCATTCTAAAGGAATGGACCCCGAGCTTCGATGTGAGAGGGAAGTTCTGAATGCCATACCAGTATGGATTCGCTTCCTGAGTTCTCTGTCCGGTTATGGAGTATTCCATTGCTGATGCGTCTAGCGCTTGGTGGGCACCCGATCAAGGCGGATGAAGCTACGGCCTTCCGATCCAGGTTGATTTACACCAGGATTTTTGTGGAGATTCGGGCTGGGGGAGAGCTACCGAAGGTGGTGAATATGAGATCCCTTCAGGAGAGGTGCTTACACAGGTGGAATACGAATGGGTCCCACCTACCTGCTCGCACTGTTCCTGCTTTGGGCATCTGGCCAGTGCTTTACGGCGGAGGGTCCTCAGGTGGAGCCTCCTGAGCCTCCTACGGCCCTGAGCGAGGCTCCAGAAGCACCCTGCGACATGGATATCAGAGATGATAGTGGAGCGGAGGTCTTGGAGGGGCAGGTTACTCATCCTGTGAGTGATGGTGGTTTGAGCCTCGTGGTATCTACTCAGCTTGCTCCCACGAGTGGGGCGATGACCACTTGCCAGGGGCAGAGTAGTATAGTCACTAGAGGTATGGTGGCGTCGGAGATGGAGGCACGAGGGGATGGGATCGACTGGGGGGCCATGTTTACTGTAGAAGAGACGCGCTGTCGACCTGTTGAGGGATGGCCCCTCCAGGGTGGAGGGACATCCTACTGACAGAGAGGAGGCGGTGTGTGTTGACAACCCTGTATGGGCGTTGGTCCTATCTCATGTCGCTCCCCAATAGGCGATTCGACTGGGATGGAGGATTCCTTAGCGACGGATGCGGCATTTCCCCAGGTGCTGATCCGGGAGTTTCCCAGGGGACCCTACCTCTCATTAATTAATGGCTATTATCGCCTGAATGTGAGGGGCGTGTTCGCTAGGGAGATGGGGAGAGATCTGTGGGCTCCACAGAGAGAAATGTGATATTTCTGTTCTATTAGAATCCAATCAAAGGTGAGAAGACTCTTGCTCGGCGGTCCCCATCTCATTGGGCCCAACTGCACAACCTGGCTCTATGTGACATGGCCAATTTGGGTTCGTTGGAACTCGAAGAGTTGGGATGGTGACTTGATCTTGATGACGGAGCAGTTGATTGCCATCTCCTTCGTGAACAAGGGTGGCTTCCGGTTCTTGTTAGGGGCGGTCTACGACCACAATGACAGAAGGAGACGGGAGTCCCTATGGAGCGACATCTCCCGTGTTTCCTCTGTTGCTGATTCGTCGTGTCTTCCTCTTCTCTTGATCGGGACTTCAATGCCCTTCTGCACCAAGGGGAGAAGGTGGGTGGTCGCCCGGTTCCAGATTCTATCCTCTATGATTTCCAGAGATACCTCCTGCTTGCGGGGCTTCGAGGATTGTCTCGCTCTGGCTTCATCTGGACGTGGCACAACAAAGCAACTCATAACAGGTTGCTTGTCAGCTTGATCGCTCTGGGCAATGGGGAGTGGTTCCGTCACTTCCCCAATACTTGGCTGAGGGCCTGGCCGCTGGGACGAGCGATCATTCCCCCATCAGGGTTGGCTTCACTGCTCGGTCTCCTGGAAAGTCCGGGCCGTTCAGGTATAACAACAGTTGGTATCTCTCGGAGGGTTACCTAGAGGCTGTCGCAGAGGGGCTTACTAGCGGTCAGGGGACGGCTCAATTCCGCTTGGTTCGTCACCTCAAGGCCACGAAGCGAGCTCTCAGGAGTTGGGTGAAGGGGTTGCCCAAGTCCACCTTAGAAGATAAGGAGGGGGAGTTGCGGACCTTGCAGCAGGATATGCAAGATGACATGCTTAATGGGGACCTGGCGGCTAGAGAGAAGGAGCTGATCGAAGAAGTCAACATCCTGAGGCTGCAGAAGGAGATTAGCTCGGCTCAGCGAGCCAAATGTTCTGGCTTAAGGATGGCGACCGGTGCTCCAAGTTCTTCTATGATGTTATCCGGACAAGACAGAATAGGAATCACATCTACCAGCTTCTTGATGCGGATGGCACTGGTGGGGACACCGGCTGAGATCCAGGGAGAGGCTGTCAGGTACTATTCTGAGTTATATTTCGACTAACTACCTGTCTGTGTTCCCAGAGGTTGTTACGAAGAGATTGGTGACTCCATATGGGAATAGCATTCTTCTTGCATCTGTTACATTGGAGGAGGTGGAATCTATTGTCAAGGTGGCGGATCCCAACAAGGCTCCTGGTCCGGATGGCTTCAGCAGTGTTTCTTCAAACGCCATTGGGATATTCTGAAGCATCAGGTCGTGGAGGTGGTGCAGGAATTCTTTACCAAAGGAAGCTTCTGAAAGAATTGAATCACACTTTCCTGACCTTGGTGCCAAAGAAGGGAGCGACAGCATTGGCGGACTTCAGACCTATTGCGTGTTGTAATTATCTTTATAAGATAATTACGCACCTATGTGCCGGCGGATGGAGGGGATCATGCAGGACTTAGTGTCTCCGAATCAGACTGTATTGATCAAGGGGAGGTCGATCGCAGAGCACAGCCCCTGGCCCATGAGATGGTGAGGGGATTTAGCAGACCAGGAGGGGAGAAAGCTTGTGTTAAACTGGACCTGAGAAGGCGTATGACATGGTCAACGTGACTTCCTCTGCCATCTGATGACCGCCATGGGTTTCACGGAACATTGGGTTGCGTTGATCCGGGAGTGCATCACGTCCCCTACTTTCTCGTTCTCATCCAGGGCGTTCCTTATGGGCACTTCCAGAGCAACCGTGGGCTTAGGCAAGGCGACCCATTGTCCCCTTACCTGTTCACGCTTGTTATGGAATACTTCACATGCTTGATGGATCTGGCAGGGCGTCGTGGACGGCTGGTCCCTCTATTTCGGAGGGTGGATCCCCCAGTTACCCCTATTTATGCAGATGATCTTCTAGTCTTCATCCAGCCTTCGACGGAGGGGTTGCAGACGCTTGCAGCTATTATAAAAGATTTGAAGTCCTTTTCGGGTCTCCAGATGAACAGGGATAAGAGTAGGGTCTACTTTAGCCCTCTGTCCCCGGAAAGAGGAGCGGGCCGATGTGCTGGGTATCACGAGGAGTGATCTTCCTGTGCGTTACTTAGGAGTGCCTCTCACAGTCAACTATGCACGGGATCAGGACTGCCATAGTCTGGTGGAGTACGTCCAGAGGAGAGTGGAAGGTTGGCAGGCAGCCGGTTTGTCATTTGGCGGTATTGAGCTGGTCAGATCGATGATTTCGGTTGTGGCCTACTTCTGGCTGCAGTCCATCCTCCTTCCTGTGGCCACTATTCGGAAAGTAGAGCGGCTTTGTGCCGATTTCATTTGGAGGGGGGGTATGCATACGATCTCCTGGGAGCAGCTCTGTCGTCCCAGGAAGGAGGGAGGAGTAGGACTCAGGCCGTTGCTGGAGATTAGGGAGGCTTCTGCGCTTAAGTTGGCCTAGAGATTCATCAGTGGGGGGTCTCTCTGGGCGGATTGGATGCACTGCAGATACGTAAGCAGGGCAACTTTTGGACGTGTTCTACTGACAACAACCATTCGGTCATGTTCAAGACTGTCTTGAGATACAGGGGGGTGCTCAAGTCTGCTATCCGGAGGGTCATGAAGGATGGGTCTGGTACGGACCTCTGGCGGGATCCTTGGCAAGATCGGCGGTCATTTTTGGACATCAGGGGTGCCCCGACTCATCAGGAGGACAGACGTGGTCTGAAGTGTAGTCGCATCATACGGAATGGGGAGTGGAGGCCGGAATCTTATCGGTTCACTGAGGAGCTGGATGAGATCATTATGTCTACAGTAATTGATCCGGTTTTGCCTGCAGATCGGTGGATTGGGAGCCAGCTGGAGCAACTCCGGGAACTGGAGAGTTCCAGTTCCGGAGCTGCTACAACCTCATCCGGCGCACTTCTCCTCTGAGTCCCGACTACGAGTTCGTTTGGTGCAAGGGTCTGGCCAGGAAGATGCAGTTGTGTGTTTACAAGCTTCTACTAGGCCGCCTCTTGACTAGGGATCGCCTGAGTTCGTTTGGTGTGTCAGTTCCGGATCCCAAGTGTGTGCTTTGCTGTTTGGAGCCTGAATTTATTAAGCATATTTTCTTCGAGTGCACTCTGGCATAGCAGATCTGGTCGGAGCAGAGTCGTGTATTGGGAGTGCCTGCCTCCGGGAATGGTATTGGGGACATCATCACGGTGATCCGGGATAGTAGGGGACGAGGGCAGGACTGGTTCCGAACCGCCAGAGTTCGACTGGCTGCTTTTGTTTGGCATGTATGGCGGGAGCGAAACCGTCGGATCTTTGAGGGGTTGGTCACCCCACCGGTAGGCATTCTCCATAACATCGAGTTTGATGTAACTGCTATGGAGAATTGATGAGTGGGAGTCCCACTCTGATTGTATGTTGTAAGATTATGGCTTTTCTTTTGGAATAAATTACCCTTTTTCCAATATATATATATATATATAATATATATATATATATATATATTCCACAAGCACAATATTACACACACACTAAAAAAACAACTCTAACAGTATTCTCTAAAAGCATCAATCATGTTCACCTTTACCCCCCCATATAATTGATATGGCAAAACCATGTATTGTGGACTTACATCAATGGTGCATGTGCTTGTGATGAACGTGTTATTGGAGCCAGGGCTCAACTTTACTGACACGATGAAACATGGAATTCTAATTTCTGTGGGCCATGAAGTACTAGTAGGCACCATTTCTTATACCTCTATGTGTACTCCTGCCATCTTTTCTCAGGAGTTGTATGCGTCTTAACCTCTCTCTTTTTTCCAACAATATTTGCTTTCTGATTGGACGGGTTTGTTCTTTTGGTTGATTTGTTCAACTTCTGTTCTTGGTAAATTATTATTATTTATTTATTTATTTTCAATTTTCAGGAAGCAACTATATGAGAAAAGCCTAATATTGTTACTTCCATAGGATCTCACTTAATAAACTTATCTCACTTTCTGTAATTCTTTGGTGTTTAGATTCTGTGTGTTAATATGCAGGGCGATCATGTAAGTTTCCTTAATGTCTATAAAGGATTTCTCAACTCCGGCAAATCTTCACAATGGTGTTACAAGAACTTCATAAACTACCATGCTATGGTTGGCATCTGGTCCTCTTCCTTCCCTCTTATTGTTACTCATCATCATTAATAACATCAGCAGTAGTACTGGTAGTAGTAGTGGAAGCTGTTGCAGAGCCAGCAGTAGAAATAGGAGTAGATGGAGTACGGTAGTAGAAATAGTAGAAGCAGAAACATGCATATCAATATTAATACTGATAATGTAACTCTAATAACATTACAATAATAGTTATTATTAGTAATAATCTTAATAACAGTAATTATTGATTCATTATTATTATTATTATTATTATTATTTTACTATTATCTTATCAATATTATTTTGGGAATGTCATTCCTTTCACTCTTTTGCTCATTATGTCATTAGAGACGAATGCAATTCCCTATAACAATTATATCATCTTACCTTCTCATCTAGACTCTTCGTCTTTAGGGGAACTTGGATGGCCCTCCATGGCTGCATGGACTTAAAGTGCATAAACTTGAATTGCATAACCAAAAGGTAGGTCTAAGTACCCGCCATATGGCCTTCTAGGATTTATGGCATGACCCTCTCATGCTCATAGCTACCTTGGCTAGAAATTTGGTACCAACATAGAGGGTTGCAGTCACATCGACACCCTCATAAAATCTTTGTCAATTCTTTTATGAGCTTTTTATGCTCCATAGCCGACCCCATTCTGATGGGAGAGGAGGATGATCTTATCAGTATAATCAATATAAGCAATATAAGCATCAATATTAGGACTACTCTGTATGCTGCTTCTACTATTATTATTACCCTTCTTCTGCTTCCTCTACTACTGCTGATGTTACTATAATGTCATGCTACTGCCTACGTCTAATACTACTAATCCTAGTCACACTGCTACTGCTACTACTTTTAATATCATTATGGAAGTCACGAGATGTCCTTCCTGTATTTAGTATCTAAGTTGGTCAATTTAGGAATTCTACGATTTTAATTATCACAAGGCCGTCTTGCAGAAAAAGGTGGTTGATGTCAGGGAACAACTCAGCAGACTGATTAAGCGGCTTGGCATGGTTTTAAAATCTTGTGAAAGAGATACTCAGGTAATTTTGTTTATTATACTTTATATTTTAATATTGGTATAGCATGCATTGCTTTCTCTCACAGACATACCAAATGCTTATCTTGAGTTTCTTGACAATATGGTGCAGATGTTTTTTTTTTTTACCAGCTTCCATGATCATTTTTCCTTGCAGGCGTTAACAGCATTGGCAGATGTACCCCTATGTTGCACGGTCAAATACGTGGCACAACATGATATGGACACAGTGATACAGACACAACACTATTTTGGCATGTCGTAGACTCGTAGTATATTTGTAGTGCCCGTTCCGTGTCTGCTAGATATGGGACATGATGCAACACATAACAACGATTTTTTGGAGTGTCCATGCTCTACAAATTTACCTAAAGTGTGATAATCGCAGTAAATTTATTAACATTAGGAAGTAACTTCTAAGTCTCTTTAAACACTATGTGCTGCACATATTCATAAATAATGTAATAATTCACATTAATAGTCTGGTTTTGTTTAAATGCTATCATCAAGGATACACCTTCTATTGCCAGATGTACTTGCTTTAGGTTCTAAAGTCCAAGTTTTATTGATGCTATTGCTTGGTCCTTCTTGAAGTTTTACTGGTTGTGATATAAGATGGGATTTGTTTGAATGACAGATTTAGTACCTTGATCTATGGTTCTGTGATTAGTGCATATTTACTCAAGGGAAAGAGGGAAAAGAATCCAATATTGTTCTCAACGTTTCTACAAAGCAGAGTGGGAAAAAGAAGTCTTACCTCTAACTGTAGATAAGGAACATAAGTTTCATCCACATTCAAGTTATCATGTATGTAATCTCATGATTTGCAAACTATAATGAAACTCTAGTAATACTCTTTTTACTCTACAGGAAGTGAACCCATGGGTTAGAGAAAATCAGACATGCACAATTCCAACTCACCATCTTGATCCTGTACAGTTTGTTCTTGTATTTTCTCCTTTAGCTTTTATCTTTTGGTTTAGGATATTTGGAATTCTTGTCCTTCTACATAGCCCACAACAAGCATGGGAATGAACAAATTCAACTGCAGTGCTGGTTTCTTTCTCATCTTAAAGGAAGTACTTAGCTACTTCTTTATGAGGTGATGCCTTCAGAATGAAAATATTGTTCCTTAATATTCATAAAGAAGGGATACATGACATGTTTTCTATCCTTTCACATCACCCGACCTTAGGCAAAGTGTTACCTAGTTGGGAACTTTGTTTAAACAACAAGAATCATTCAAATGTTGACGAGATTACATTAGTTTACACCTTGAAGTTTTTCTTGCATATTCTAGGAAGGTGTTATTGTTGGGCTAATTTACTTTAGAACTACCTTCAAGTGCCGTAGTTTTTGAACATACTACAAAGATTTTAAGTATCAATCTAATTGATGCCGAAATTGACCAATTCACCAGAACTCCTTGAAACTGTAGAAAGCGATAGTCGTAGGTAGGGTCTGTGACTGATACCAAAATTGAGTTTTTGTACCTTGCATAATAACCCATAACTTTTGGAACCTTGCATAATACTCCTTACCGGTTGTCGAGTTCGGTTTATCGAGTTGCGGTGTTGTGGGTTATAGGAGGAGGGAGGCCATGGGGGAAGCGGCGGCCATGTTGGTGGCCAATATGGTTTGTATGACAACAACCAAGGTTAGGATTTCGATGGGGTGAGAAGGGAGAGGGGAATGCAGTGGTTAGGGTTTAGGAAGGACAAGGAATGGCGATGACTAGGATTTGGGAATTTGAGGGAGACAAAAGAGCTAGTTTAAAAGTAACCATGTTCTAATATCGTGTTAAAGTTCCTCTCACTGCAGCAAAACTATATAATTGTAGAAGGTACAATTTTATACACGCACCGGTATAATTTATTTTAAAATCTTCTTCAAATACGTGCCAAAGGATATTCAAATGTGGGTTGCTCTAGTACATGTTGAGAAGTTGTATCAACATAATGGACAATGTTCTAAATGACGGTTGAGACGGCCGCCTAGGTGCGAGGCGACCCCTCTCCACTGCGTTTTTGTCGTAGGTGGTGGAGTAGGCGGCCGACGACGGTTTGCCAGCGTAGGCATAGGCGTAGGCATAGGAGAGGTGACGTAGGCAGACACCATCTTAGAAAAAACTTAAAATTTTATATTAAAAAACTGAAAGAAGAGGAAACGTCATAATTTTTGGACTCTGGACACTTTATTCCAATTTATAATTAATGTCGGTAAATGTCTATCGGGGGAATTCAACCCCATATTGGCCACCAACATGGGGTGAGAAGGGAGAGGGGAATGCAGTGGTTAGGGTTTAGGAAGGACAAGGAATGGCGATGACTAGGATTTGGGAATTTGAGGGAGACAAAAGAGCTAGTTTAAAAGTAACCATGTTCTAATATCGTGTTAAAGTTCCTCTCACTGCTGCAAAACTATATAATTGTAGAAGGTACAATTTTATACACGCACCGGTATAATTTATTTTAAAATCTTCTTCAAATACGTGCCAAAGGATATTCAAATGTGGGTTGCTCTAGTACATGTTGAGAAGTTGTATCAACATAATAGACAATGTTCTAAATGACAGTTGAGACGGCCGCCTAGGCGCGAGGCGACCCCTCTCCACAGCGTTTTTGTCGTAGGTGGTGGAGTAGGCGGCCGACGACGATTTGTCAGCGTAGGCGTAGGCATAGGAGAGGTGACGTAGGCAGACACCATCTTAGAAAAAACTTAAAATTTTATATTAAAAAAACTGAAAGAAGAGAATACGTCATAATTTTTGGACTCTGGACACTTTATTCCAATTTATAATTAATGTCGGTAAATGTCTATTGGGGGAATTCAACCCCATATTCTGCATCAAAGACATTGTCTGTTTGAATAAACTTCAAGTCCTCAAAATTACAAATAACTAACTTCAGCTTCTTGAGAATTTTATTTAGTGTTTATATACATAGACAAGATGTTATACACATATAGACAACATGTATTAGGCGCCGAGGTTATAGGCGGACCCACTCCGCCGTGCACCCGCCTACCGCCGTTTAGAACCTTGATAATGGACTTACTTTCCTTTGAGAAAGAGTGAGTATATATGTATATAGGAGTATGCCTCCCTAGAAGTTTCCTGATGTGGGACTGAAGCTAGTAAAGATAAAATCAAAATATGTACAAAGAGTACTTTCTCTTACATGTGTAAAATAAATAATGTACCGGTGTACATGTTTTTGTTATTCCCGAAACAGATCTATATGGAAGAACGATCAGAATATAAGAGATCTCTTGCAAAATAAATTTTGCCCTCTATTCAGATTTTATAAGATTTCAGAGACTTCCTGCAAACAAGTTTGCTCTCCTAATTTCCTCAAGTTAGGATTTCGGAGACTTCCTGCAAATAAGTTTGCTCTCCTAATTTCTTTAAGTTGGGATTTCGGAGACTTCCTGTAAACAAGTTTGCTCTCCTAATTTTCTTAACTGAGTTTCAGTACTTTGGAGATTCCGGCGAATGAGTTCGCTCTCCAAAAATACCCGAACTGTGTTTTAGGATTTTGGAGATTCCGGCAAACAAGTTTGCTCTCCAAAATATCCTGCAGCCCATCAAGAAGAAGAAGAAAAAGAAGAAGAAAGAGGAGATTTCAACAGCCCTACTGGGGTGATGAAAATCACCGTTGCTCAAAGCAAGATTCGTCTTTGTACGATCTGCTTCCAGGAACTAGTAAGTTCATAAAGAACTTCTGGAACACTCGTTAGTCAACTTCTTTTGACTCGAACGGGCTCCCTGGACTCAACGGGCTCCCTTTGCTTTATTCTTTGGTGCATCTTACAAAGGAGGCCAGGGGGCTCTATTTATAGAGTGGAATGAGACTTCACTTTTTCTTATATCCGATGTGGGACTAAAATACCAATACTCAAAAATAGAGTTTGATATTTTAGACCATCCCGCAATCAGCATAGTCATGTGCCAGTCCACGCCAACCCCCCAAACACGCCCGTGCATGCACGAGGCATCCTGGAGCCCGTGTCCAAATCCGAGTCCGAACGACAAAAAGCAACTTGCTTCCTTGTTGGAGTTAATCCTTTTTCCTTCTAGGTAAACACCCTTACATGGCACCCATCACATGGCACCCACATGTACCCCACCATACCCAATGTACGCACCTCAACAAATGTAAAGCAATATATTTAGATACCCACTTGGTGGTATAGCCGATGTGGGACTATTTTACACTAGTCCAAAGGCAAAAACACCAACAATCCCCCACATATCTAAATATATGTGGGTTGAGCGTTCCCCACAGTGACTATCCATCATGCATTATGATAGATGTCGCTACTACTTGAATCTTCCCGCATGGATTAAATAACAATATGATACAAGAATGGACTAAGTCTTGAATTGTGTACCATAACTGTAATTCTTCCCACTCACATATTGACATCAACTGTGCTTCTGGCTGCACATTGAAGGCCCTTTGCCAGCCTGGTTTTGGTGTATGTATATTGGGTGTCTACAAGGTTTCCCTCAAAGGATGGCCTATATCTCTATCCATACATATCTCTATCCATACACTCTAGGTGAGTTTTTTTAAAATTCTTGGCATGAAGTTTTTTGCTTCCTTGCGGTGCTACGTCGCTATGACATGGCCCAAAGCCAAGGCAATGCCTCATGTGGTGTCATACCACTGTAGCATGAGGTCCAGCCTCTTTGTAGTGCCAAACGACCCAGCATGAAGCTTTTCGCTTCATTGCGGTGTTAAGCCGTCGTGACATGGCTCGCGAAGTCGAGGCTTTACCCTATCTAGGTACCTCATGTGGTGTCACGCCATTGTAACATGAGGCCTAGCCTCTTTGTAGTGTTGCCTACCACTCTTCATTCTATAATATTAGGCCCACTTGCCTATGTGCGGTGCTACGCCGCTGTGATTTGGTCCGAAGTCGAGGCTTTACCCTTACTAGGTACCTCATGTGGTGTCATCCCACTATAGCATGGAGTACTACGCTCCTTTGTAGTGCTGTGCTACCCGTGCTTCTTGTAAAGTACGTCGGACATCCCAAATGTTCGAGAACTCATTAAGGCTTCCAAGCCATCTTCTCACAGGACTTTGTTCTCTACAAAGAACAAACAGTAGACAACAGTGGTTCTGGGTCCATAACCCCGCAATGTCCCATAGGACTGCCAACTGACAGTGGTTCTGGGTTCGTAACCCTGCAATATCCTAAAGGACTGTCCACTAATATGTGTTTCTGGGTTCGTAACCCTGCAATATCATAAAGGACTCTCCACTGTACCTGATATTCTTCCAGTCAATGGTCCTCCCTTGAACTAAAAGCTAGATGCCTGATATATTTCTCTTTTAACCAATCAACATAAAACTTTATTGTAGGATTGCAGAGACACAATATCAGAGGTCCGTTAAGACCATTTTCTTGCCGGTCTTCGACTAGCTGGCGCTTGAGGCCTTAGTGAACGGATTTGTCAGATTCTCTGACTCCGAACACCAACCACTGTAATGATCCACGCTTGATGCGCTCATTCAGTGCCCTGTGCCCTAGTTGCATAGTCCTCTTCTTATCATTGAAGAGATCATCCGATGCCACTGATGCAGCCACCTGGTTCTCATAATATATCGGCATCACCCGGATTTGTGCACCAACCACAGAAAGATTGTGTCCGGTTATCGTAATACATCAGCATCACCCGGATTTGCGTACTAACCACAGAAATATCTTTTCTGTGCTCCCGAAGCCATTCTGCTTCAGCCGCTGCAGTTAACAGAATTCAGATTCCATAGTAAGAGAAATGTCTGCTTCTTCGACTTCCTTGATATAGCAGTACTACCTATGGATCTGCTTCTTCGACTTCCTCGATATAGCAGCACTACCTATATAGAAGATGTAACTTCTTCTTTCTCTCCTTCTAAGCACCAACTGTTATCACGGAAGCCTTCTACCCCTGCAGGATAACCGCTGTAGTGCATCCTTCTGAGTCCCTGAGAGATATTCCATTACTCTTTTTATAGCTTTCCAAAGATTAACACTTGGATTGCTCGTAAACCGACTCGTCATGCCTACAACAAAAGCTATGTCAGGCCTAGTGGTACTTGTAGCCTACATCAAACTCCGGATGATGTTCGCCAACTGTCTGACGCTTCTCCAGGATCTAGCTTCAGCTTTTGATCATACATGTGAGGAGTATCGATTCCTGGAAGATCCTGATATCCATAGCGTGTGAGCAACTTTTCACGTAGTGAGCTTGTGACAGAGCAAGCTCAACTTCCGTCTGGATTATTTAAATCCCCAGGATGACATCCGCATCTCCCATGTCCTTCATTCTGAATCTGGACGTGAGGAATATATTTGTTCTAGTGACACATTATTATGTCGTCCACATAGAGACAAACGATAACTCCTTTATCATTAGCGAACTTCGTGTAATCATACTTAACTGTTTCGCTGACCCTGTAGCCTTTTGACCTAATAACCTGGTCAAACTTCTCGAGCCACAAATTGGGTGCGTACTTCAAACTGTACATAGAATTCACCAACTTGCAGACTTTTTCTTCAAGACCCTGAACGACAAATCTATTTGGTTGTTGTATGTGAATCTCTTCTGTCATTTCTCTATCCAAAAATACTGTCTAGACATCCATATGATGATAGAACAACTTATGAATAGCAGCCATGACAATCGTCATCCTGATAGTTGACATCTTAGCCATTAGAACATATGTGTTAACCTCATCAATCTCCTGTTCTTGAACAAACCCTCCTGGCAACCAGCCTAGTCTCGAACTCATCATCAGTTCCTTCGGCTTTCATCTTCTTCTTCTCGAAAATTCGATCGTTTTAGCTTCTTCAGGCAGATTAACTAACACCCACTTGTAATTGGATGTAATGAAGTCAATCTTACCATTGACTCACTTCCCCCAGAAGATCGTGTCTCTGGTCTTCATCGCTTCATCAGCCAACATGTGATAGGTGATAAAGTCATCTCCGAAGTCTTTCGGCCTTCTCACTCGCTTTGCTAACTACTTAATGAATACTGGTTCAAGTGTTGTCTCATCAACGACAACCACCTTCTGGACTACTCCTTCTTTGGAAGTACTTTGTTTCTTCGGTACCAACAATGTTCTCCGAACATTCGCGAGAAAAATGTTCTTGTCCCTAGCAAACTTGTCGTCAAAGAATTCAAGCATCGTGAGACTCAAATGATTTGAATGATACAATATCAAAGAATCTCCGAGCGTAGCTTTCAACAGCTTATCCAGAAAAAATAGCCATTTTGGTCCTTGTCCCTGGCTTCTGAATCTTGATATCCAGAAGTATCACGTACACCAGACACCCCCATACTCGAATGACATTCAAGTCAGGTCTAATCTTAAACCAGTGTTAATGAGAATCATAGTCAGATATGCGAACGGTACTTTATTGAGCAATAAACGTATCCGTACATGCAATCTATCCCCAGAAGCATATTAGAAGATTCGTATTGTAGATATCATCATCTCTGACAACGTTCTGATCTTTCTCCCCGAAACTCCTTTGAATTAGAGATACTACGGAACAGTCGTTTCATAGCCAATTTCATTTTCATAGCAAAACGGTGTGAATCCAAAAAAAGATACTTTGTGCCTTGATCAATCTTGAGTATATAACGAGACTACCGAGCAGTCATTTCATAGCCAATTCCATGTTTATTGCAGAACAATGCGAATCCAAGAAAACGGTACTCTCCGTCTCAATCACTTATGAGCCACTTGAGTTGTCAACCGGCTAGACGTTCAGCTTCGCCCCTGAAGTCCCTGAACTTCTTGAATGCTCCATCTTCCGATACGAGTCTATCGAGAGATCGTCTATGAAGTTATTAATACACTTCAATCCGGTATCTGTGGAGAAAAGTCACAGATTTCTGAGTGTATCAACTTCTGAAGATCTGTACTTTAGTATAATCGTCTGAGCAGCCTCCTGACAATCTTTGTCCCGTGCACTGAATTCATAATTCTCCACCCCCTTACCCCCACATTTCTAGAGATAAGGTTTAGACTAGACATCTTGAGTCTGCTATTACATAGCACATATCCTAGTCCATTCGTCACAACTCAATTAAGAAACTGCATCATCAGTAGAAGTCCGAACATTCGCTTGATACTGAACATCTTTCCAAAGTATGTTCCTGGACAAGAAATCAACATCTTGCCAGCATGAATGTCCATCTTCAAGTCCGTATAACTTTCCGAGATCAGATCCTCAGACATAACTGGTACATGCTACAAGTACACCAGTGTCTGCGACTTTCCAAAAGGCCAAGACTGTGATCCCGATCCCCAGATCTTCTGCTAACAATATGTTCGCCATCGAGACCTTCATCACAGCTAGGCTCGTCCAAGGTGAACAGCTCCTTGCACGTGTTGCTTGCTATTCTGGTTTTGTAATTCTCCTTCAAATGACCCTCCAAGCCACAATTGTAATTAACTCCACCAACATAAAACTATCTTCATGTAGGGTTATTACACTCATGGAGAATTTTCGTGCTTATACAGTTGAAACCATGCACATATTGGAGCAAAACCTATGCACCAATCTAGACGCAATATACATGCTGTCCCATGCGCCTCATCCGAGCAGATCCATGCGCTAAGATATGCAGCATCTTACGTGCATATACAGATAGCATATATGAAGTCATGCGTAGTCGCTACCATGTGCATATGCAGTCATGCGCCGAGATCACCATGCACTGCCATGCTCTTAGTTGAAGCAAAACCCATGCGCCATGCCGAGCAAAATTCATGCGCACACATACGCATTATCTGAACAGATCTTATGCGCATGACTGAGCTATGTGTACAAAATACCTTGGTCTTCTTCACATTTGTCTTGAGATGCTCCTTGAGACACTCCTTGTCCGCTCTAGCACAAGTTGTAATCTCCATGCACTATCGACATAACCGATCTGCCATGTAATGTGTATTATCCTCCTTGGATAGTTAGGCCCAACACTCATCCAACCATTTGACAAAGAACTTTTCCTCATCCAAATGTTGGAAGTGATGTCCGTCAATCTTCTCAAGTTTGTTAAAATTTGTATCGAGAAGGATTGTACGATAATTCTCCATCTGATCTAGATCTTGCTTTGAGATTGTTAGTCCTGAAACAGATCTAGAAGGAAGAACGATCAGAATTTAAGAGACCTCTTGGAAAATAAATTTTGCTCTCTATTCTAATTTTATAAGATTTCAGAGACTTCCTGCAAACAAGTTTGCTCACCTAATTTCCTTAAGTTGGGATTTCGGAGACTTCTTGCAAACAAGTTTACTCTCATAATTTCCTTAAGTTAGGATTTCAGAGACTTCTTGCAAACAAGTTTGCCCTCCTAATTTTCTTAACTGAGTTTCAGTACTTTGGAGATTCCGACGAATGAGTTCGCTCTCCAAAAATACCTGAATTGAGTTTTAGGATTTTGGAGATTCCGACAAATAAGTTTGCTCTCCAAAATATCCTGCAGCCCACCAAGAAGAGAAGAAGAAAGAAAGAAAGAGGAGATTTCAACAGCCCTGCTGGGGTGATGAAAATCACCGTTGCTCAAAGCAAGATTCGCCTTTATACGATCTTCTTTCAGGAACCAGCAAGTTCATAAAGAACTTCTGGAACGCTCGTTAGTCAACTTTTTGTGACTCGAACGGGCTCTCTGGACTCAACAGGCTCCCTTTGCTTTATTCTATGGTGCATCTTACAAAGGAGGCCAGGGGGCTCTATTTATAGAGTGGAGTGATACTTCACTTTTTCTCCTATCCGATGTGGGACTAAAATACCAATACTCAAAAATAGAGTTTAATATTTTAGATCATCCCGCAATCAGCATAATCGTGTGCCAGTCCATGCCTACCCCCCGAACACGCCCGTGCATGCACGAGGCATCATGGAGCCCGTGTCCGAGTCCGAACGACAAAAAGCAACTTGCTTCCTTGTTGGAGTTAATCCTTTTTCCTTTTAGGTAAACACCCCCACATGGCCCACATGTGCCGCACCACACCCCATGTGCACACCTCAACACATGCAAAGCAATATATTGAGATACCCACTTGATGGTGTAGCCGATGTGGGACTATTTCATACTAGTCCAAAGGCAAAAACACCAACAGTTTTGATACATATTTTTGTGTGAACCTACAATTAGGTGCTATTGTATAATGTGCCCCCTTCAATTGTGCCCATAAACTTATTATTGAGGTGTCAAGTTTATGGCACGGCATTGTAGATCACTTTTGGAACTGGTACCTGTGGCGAAAAGTGTGAAGGAGTTCCAACTTGCATTCAGTCCTTTTTGTACCTAATAAAGAAACTTTAAAGTTTTTAACTACCCATCTAGTTCTTTGGTCTGATATATTACTTCGTTTCAACTTTATCTTCAGTTCTTGGTGTATGATCAAAGATTCAAAACACATCTAGTTTAGCATGCATCCAGCACTGCCTCATATATGAAATGGATAATACCTCTTTGAAATGTAGGTTCTCCTATATGATGTTAGTAGTCCATTATGTCAATATTTCTAAATTGTGATAATATATGATAAATAAACCAATAACTCTTATGCCTTAAGACATTTGCTGACTCGTGATACTTAAATAATTTAGGAGTCTGGAGAATTTGTGTTAAATGATGTGACAAGAAATAATGCTGGAATACTTGCATATGACTAGGATGAATTCGATGTATCCTGAAGGTCAAGCTTCTAATTGATCATTTGGGTGGTAGTTTCCATGTAATTGTGACTTTCTCTATTCTGAACAAATAAGGCATTTAAAAGGAAGTAACAGAACAGTCAAAACAAACATACACATGTACCTCTCTATCTCTCTTTCAGTCTCTCTCACACACATAGACTTTGCAAACCATTCTATTTGTTATTTTTTAGTTTCACTTGTTGAAGAACTTTGAGTTTTATAACTGCAACAATTGTAAAATGCTTATGTGGCCTTTTAGGCTCTCTTCATATAAATGGTTGATGTCTGATGTCAATTATATTACATTGACTCCTGTCTTAGAATGGTTGCATTCAGTGAAACCTGTTTCTTTGATTAGATCAATTGTTATCACACATTTACAGTTCCAGGTTTACACATGAGAAGAAATCATATACCATATTACCATCTTAAATCATCTACATTAATTTATTAACTAAATGTATGTCCTAAAATTTACTATATTATCTACAGCTTTGTACTTAACCTTCACCCAGGGGAGGCACAATTTTCCATTCTTGTATTGTGTGATAGCATTAGAGTAATTCCGGAGATGTTTTTAGTTTCTCTATGTTGAAACGTCAAACAATATGCTCTGAATAAACTTGGGTCTGTTATGCTTTTCCTGCTCATATCATTCCATTGATGTTATGCAGTAAAAATGCAAATTTTATATTCCCCGACATTTATTCTCAAAATGAGAAACATCCATAAGTCAGATTTGCATGATTCTGTATGCCGATAATATTACAACTATCATCAACATTAAGTTTTATAAATCACAAGTATCTAATAGAGTGCAGTAACTTTTGCTACTTCTCTGTTTTCCAGACACTGAGAAAGGCTGTTCTTGCTGGGTTTTTTGCTCATGCTTCTTGCTTGGAAGTAAGTATTATATCTTTTACCTAGATAACCTGTCTAGCACACTCTAAAACTTCCTGTCTGTTTCAAACATCTCCTCCTAGCCTATTTTTGTATCATCACATAGACTTTGCTTCGTTTCTCTTTAAAGTTTGAAATATATCAATGTTCTTTTTAGTTATTTGATTTTCTTTGGTTATTGTAATATGTAATAATATCCTTTTTACATGCATTGATTTTCTAACATGTATATGAAGCTTTGATTTGTTTCGGAAGTAGTTGTGATAAGTGAACTTCTAATTATTGTACTCCACTAAGGTCAAAATTATGCCTAGATCTCTTTATACTATTCAAAGACTAGTCTGTCACAGATACATTCATTACTGGGTAGTGACCTATAATTTATACTGGCTATAAAAAATGGAAGAAAAGAGGGTTCATTATGTAGTTAACAGGCAACACAAGGTTTAGCCCTATCTCATTGAAATGAGGCTTTATATTTCATGATGGGTTAGTGGAGACACAAATAGCATAGGTGCAATTTTAATGAACACAGTTGGTGTTTTAGGGTGTCGAGGATTAATATTTTTCTTCCAAACTTCCTCCTTGCAATAGCAAGCAAGGGTGGTCTTAAGTAGCCATGTTTCGACTTTCGATGCTCTATCTTGTGATTAAGATGTAAATCAAATATTCAAGAGTTTTTACGATATGGACAAGCACTGGTAAGGAAAGTAGTTCATGAGAGTGGAATTAGTTTGGGGGGCTTAGCCAATCGGGATTTCAGAATCACAGCATTAGTTGATCAAGATTTCAAAATTCAAAATGAGATTTCACAACCACCCCCGTTAGTCAATTGTGATTCAATAATCACTGTAGATGGTGGTTTTAAATCACATGAGATTGTTTTCCATTCATTTTTTCACATTATAACCACACCTTGAAAATGTGTGGTTTTGAAATACCAAACTCTTGTGCTCTTAACTCCAATCCCTAAATTTTCGTATGCCTATTCTTCTCCACCCAAGGTGCAAGTCCGAGCATGGCCTCTTCTATCAAGGGATTCCCTTATCCAAGGTATCATGTTGTTGACTTGAAGTTCCTCTCCGACCACCTCAGCCTCCCTGCCGACAGTCTCTGCCCTCCTTCCACACAACCATGATCCTACAATCCACGACCTCCTTGTCTACATCCATGACTTACAAGCGGCTATACCATTGATAGATTCGTCGTTGTCGTAGGTAAGGTCAACAACGGAAATAAGACTTTTTTTTAAACTTTGATATGGTTTTGGTTGTACTTCTCCATGATTTTTTTCAACAAAATGACTACTTTTGATGAACGCAAGATTGTAAGTTAAGAATTAATGATTTTTGAATTTTTAATTTCATATTTGTAATTTTTCTATGCTACATAGTTAATATGGTTGATATTGTTTGAAATTTTAACAAACTGGAGTAAAATAAAATTTCTTTGGATTTTTTTATAATGAACATGATTAATCATGAATCAGGACAAACTAAGTATATATTTTAATCCTTAGCAGCCAGTTTTCATGATAACATGATCAATAATGTTAATCAAGTAAACCAATGAAACCTATAGGGAAAATTGTCAAAAGTGAAGTTGATGATTTCTATGTACTGAAATATTTGAACAAAAAACTCTGCCTTTGCTGTGCTTATGTCCTATATTTTCATTGCCGGTCCCGACCCAGATAAAGGAGGGTTGCGTAGCCGACAACCAAATAAAATACTGGAATGCAATAAAAAAGCATAAAAGGTCAACTTTCTAATTTTTTTATTTACAAACTAAATAGTGGAACTAATTGTAGAGACTTGCCATTTTGAGGCTAGTAAGTACATGTATTGTTGAAAAGCTATTTTCACAGAGTTAATGTCCTAAGAATGTCAATGTAAGAAATGTTACATATTATATGATGTTACATTTAGGCTTTGAAGTTCCTCCATTGATTAGGAATTAGTATAGTTAACACATTTGACAGAATTCTAAAAATCAAGACATTGTTTCATTGTAGGCAGAAATTGTGGTTTTCTACTTATAAGAATGAAGGCAAGGTATACGGCATAAAAACTAAGACACTTAACATCCATTTTAATATAGTGTAAGTTTACTCTAGGGACAGGTACCATGGAAGTTTATGCACTATGGTTATAAGTTGAAACATTTATAGAGAACAAAAGTGAGACTGTTTTGATCAATTTCTAAAAGCTCATAACAGTTTTCTAGAGGGATAATGTGGTAGAGTTTGATTAGATGCTGTTGGAATAACACAAATAATTACTACCCCTCAATGCTTACCATTTCATAGTTCTAGACATTAGCATGCTATTAGAGTGATCAAGGTTCAAATCATGGTACTCCTTTTGAGCAGATAAAAATAATAATTTGATGAGCGAAATCCAGCCTTTACACATAAAAGGGTGTTCAGCCTGCGGGAATATCTGTTTGAATAATGTAAAACCTATTTTGCACAAGTACGGACATCGATACGGATACGGACACTACGTGTACGGGTATGGACATTTTAAAAAATGTACAGTATAATCACCTATGCTACACAAATACGGACACATATACAGGAATGGACACAATACAGATACGGGCACCATTTTGTCGTGTCTGTGCTATATACTGTATAACTATATCCTTGAACCCTCTATGCTCTTCTGGAGAGTGGAAGGGACTTCAGGCTGTGTTTGGTTTGTGAGAAAATGGGAAAAGAAAGAAAAAGAAAATGAAAGAGAAGAAAGTAAACCATAAAAGAATTTTATATGCATGTTTGGTTGGTAAGAAAGTTTGAAAAAAATGATGGTGAAAAGTAAGAGAGAAGCAATCGGGAGGGAGGGAGGGATAGGATGTGAGAGAAAATGGAATCCCACCATTTTAAGAGGGAAATGGGAAGAATTGTTTCTGTTATTTTTTCCTTGTCTCCTAATTAAACATTGGCAACCATATTTTCTCTTTCATTTTCTTTTCTTTTTCCTCAATTTCCCTCATACCAAATAGAGCCTAAGGGATGCGCCTAACAGATACAAATGTGTTGTAGTTAAGTTTTCACCATCAAACTCAATGGGAATTTCCTGTTGCCTTCCTCTACAAACTAAAAATATGTCCTTTGGTATTTAGGTTTGTTCCTTTCATACGGCTGGTTGCTCCTCTATCCAGGATAGCAGCTGATCTCCAACAAAATCTGACATAATCAATCTTTGCAGTTGGACATTGGTATTTTCTTAGTGTGGCAGGGTGAACTTATTTTCTCTTTAGTGGTGGTTGGGGGGTGGGTAGAAAAGTTGTTAGTGTCATAAAGACTTTTATATGGATATTAAGAGGCAAAAAAACCAAGCTTTGCAGTATCGGTATCGGTATCAGACCATTCCTATGAGTATCGGTATCGACAATATCGGCAATTTCGGATCGGAGTATCGAAAATTTTCTATCGAAAATCAAATAATTAGTAAAATTTTTAATTTTTTTATACATTTAGGCATAATTTAAGTATTTTCTGTGTTGCTTTTTAGTAGTTTTGAATTGAATGAAATACTAATCACCATTGCCGATTGGTTTTTTTTTACATTCTTTTACAACCTTACTATGCTTTACACCCTTGCTAATTGGTCTTTTTCGTTCAATTCTCTTTGCCGAATTGATTGGAAAAGAGATCCCCAATTTTGGTATCGGTTAAGTATCGATATCGGTCGGTATCGGATTGGAAAATGCCAAACTGTATCTGTATCGGCCGTATCGTATCGCTATTGGCCGTATCCTATCGGTATTGGCTGATACTGCAAACTATGCAAAAAAAAAAAAAAACTAGGAAAGGGCTATTATCATGCAGATTAAAGCATGAGTGATGTAACCGTTTGTTATCTATCACCACTGCCTGTGGATCATGATTGTCTGTCTTTAGCGTGAACTTTCTTTTCAACTGGTCATACATTTGTCATAATTTTCTCTTGGAGTACATTGTTTTAATTCCTAATTGTCTCTTATTTACGTATTGTAGGAATATAGTCAGAATGGAATGTACAAGACAATTAGGAGTTCTCAAGAAGTATATATCCACCCATCATCTGTGCTCTTCAGGTTTGTAGCAAATCTCTCTCTCTTAAAAGTTACTTTGTATCTGTTCCATGAACGTGGTAATGTGGCTTCCATCATCTTTTGCTTATGATGTTCCTCTCTTTTAGGTTTTAATGTATTCCCCCCCCCCCCTGAATTTTGAAAGAATAGGTTTCACCTGATTCATCTGGCTGATGTAGATGCATGTCTGGCACCTTATTTTTCGTACATTGTGATGGTAAAAGACAACTATAACAGATGGCTTGGAAATTTTAATATTAGCATATGGGTAAGTGTCTTAAGATGAGCACTATAACCCGCTGATCATTGAATCTAGGAAATTTATTGTTGTTAAAGGACTAGAAGTTTGTTTTCTTACCAAATTGTGCATAGTAGTTGATGTGTAATAGCACACACAGAAACAAGCTGTATAGGAAACACAAAAGCTTTCACAGCTCCGCCATGTGCTTATTGTTGTTGTTTCGGCCTTAGAAACGCATAGTCCCACATTGCCTAGGCCAAATGACTTGTATATATATATATATATGTTTGCTTGTGTTTAGAGATGCACATGTGGTGTGGAGCGGCACGTGGGTGCCATGTGGGAGTGTTTTTCTAATGGAAAGAAGGCTAACCCAACAAATGAAGCATTAATACTTTTTGTCATGCTCTTGGAATTTATTCCATTGGAGCTAAGTCCCGTAGGGGCTTAACGGCTCGGACTCGGACTCGGGCTCATGAGGCATAATGTGGCGTTTTGTTGGCTCACTTTGCACTTAGCACGTCAGCATCGTCGCTAGGCACATAGTGCGCTTAAGTTGCGCTCGTTGCACGAGCCTCTGCACTGCCGATTGCGCAATCGTTCGCGCGAACCGTTCGTGCTGCCGTTCGCGCACCAGTTCGTGCGACCTTTTGTGTTGCCGTTCGCGCGCTAGTTGGCACGATCAGTTGGCGAGCAGTGCGTGCAGCGCGCACTGTGTGCGTTTGGCACGGCATGCGCATTTCGTACGTTTGGCGCGGTGTGCGCGTTTGGTTCAATTGGCGCAATTAGCGCAGATGGCGCGTGCTGTACGCCAATTTGCTCAGTCGTGTCTGTTCACGTTCTGAACAGTTATGAAACAGTTCCTTTTTTCACGGACACGTCCCGAATGTTTCGTTAACTGGGCGGTTACTGAATTGACACTATATATATGTTACTCTCTTCACTTATTCGTAGAGCTGATAATTTCCTTACGAAAATTTCAAAGTTTAGAGCAGAGAAGAGAGAAACATAGAGTGAGTCTGCGCCATCCGAGGAGTCAGAAGAGCAGAGTGTTCCATAAGTTTTTTTCTGAACTTGCTGGTTCCTGGAAACTGTTCGTGTGGGGCGAATCAAGCTTTGAGCGTCGGTGATCATTCACCCCAGCAGGTCGTTCTTCAGTTCATCTCTTCTTCACTTTTATCTCGTTCTGAACGAGATCTTCTGTTCATCTCTTGTCCACAAAATCTTCTCTGATCTAATCAGAAATATTTTGTGGAATTTCATCGTTGCTGTTACGAAATTCACTTGTACCTTCTTCGAAGTGTTTTATTTGATTTTGTTTCTCTGAATCCTCTGAGATCTCAGTCGTGCACCTTCCTCGAAGTGTTGCCAAAATCAATTTTTTAAATTACATGGTCCACATACACGTCCCATGAGCCGCATGGAATATATTCCATGTCCGAGCCGCATAAAAGTTGTCTTTAAACGGGCCGCATGAACACCTCTGAATATCTTCTGACTGTTTTCATCATTCATCATCACTTTTTTCCGTCTTTTGGTTCTTGTAGTGTCTCCACCGAATACTGAGATTGCAGTGGCCGTGGAGCCGCCGCTCCCTGGCATCAATCAGGGGCCTCCCTCTGTTAAGGAGGAGGCGATGAAAGAAGAATCGGCGCCTGAGAGGGACGACATCCTCCCCACTATCAAGACTGCTGAGGGTGGCAGCGCTGGGAATTCTGATTCTCCTACTCTGGACGAGGATCTTCCTCAATTGCATCCTTCATATGTAAGGTGGTTGAAGGAGTTGTATATGCACTTCTGCAACTAGGGTTTTAAGGTTTCTCGTAAATGTCTATCTGTAGTCTTTGCTTTGTTTTGCCTTTCTTCTTGTCTGCATGAAGAACTTTCCTTTAACCGCGTGGATGTAACCGATTTCTGAATGAATGGAATATATTTGCTTCACTCTTTTGCTGTGTAATAATTATTTTATTGGAACATTTTGCATGGACCCATTGTCCCTAACGTACCCTGGTTTTGGATACGGTCAACAAGTTTAAGGGAACGAACATACTTACTCAGAGATACTAAGGACATGGTGAGTATAAAAGTTTCTTTGACGGAGCTTCCCACTCAGAGGTAATGAGGACATGGCAGGAGTGGACTCAATGAAGATGGGGTACATAGAACGACTCAGAGGTAATGAGGACATGGAAGTTCTATGTAGGGGGTGATTTGTTTTTGGCGGAAGTGAAACGACTCAGAGGTAATGAGGACATGGCCGTTTTAGAAATTCGTGGATCGCTTACCCTTTTGTGCACTGGAAGTGCGGGTATTGGATCATGAGGGAGGATCTCTTCCAGTGAGAAAGTTCAGAGGTATGATCATACATGACTTACTATCTGAAAGAGTGACCGAGATGTGAGTTCAGAGGCACCATCGGGTACATGACTCGATATTTGTGAAAGTGTGAGTTCAGTGGCACCAGCGGGCACATGACTCGATAATCTGGGATGTCGTGGATGTGAGTTCAGCGGCACGAGAGGGTACATGACTTAGGAATCTAGAGAATGGTGAGTGTGAGTTCCGCGGTACCGGCGGGCACATGACTCAATGATCTGGAGAAGGGTGAGTGTGAGTTCAGCGGTACCGGTGGGTACGTGACTCAATGATCTGAGAAAATGGTGAGTGTGAGTTCAGCGGTACCAGCGGGCACATGACTCAATGATCTGGAGAAGATGTCGTTTAGACAGTATTTCTTCAGGAACTTGACGTTGACGGGCAACATGAGCAAATCCCCATTCTGTTTTGCGAGGCGGTAGTCTCCGTTGGAGAATACGGCCTCAATGACAAATGGGCCTTCCCATTTTGGCTGGAATTTGTCGGCGGTCTTGTGAGTCATGACTATCGGTCTCCGAACTGCCAGAACGAGATCGCCCACCTGGAATGTTTTAATCTTGACCTTTTTGTTGAAGGCTCCGGAGATGCGTGCTTGGTATAGTTCGATCCTTTGCTTAGCTAGAAGGCGCTTTTCATCTAAGGCCTCCAACTCTTGTAGTCGGCGTCGGTAGTTATCATCCGTCGTCGCGGGCGACGCGGAGTGAGGGTATTTGGGTCTCTAATGGGAGAACTGCCTCACTCCCGTATACCAGGGAGAATGGTGTGTTCCCGGTAGCTGTTCGGACTGTAGTACGGTACGCCCATAAACATTCACCGAGCTTCTCATTCCAGTCACGTTTGTTGGAAGAGACAAATTTCTTGAGGAGTTTGATGATTGTTTTATTGAATGCCTCTGCCAACCCGTTTGCTGCTGGGTTGTATGGTGTCGAAGCAAAATTCTGGATGCGGTGCTTATCACAAAACCGGTAGAAGGCGTGGCTTGTAAACTGCAGACCATTGTCGTGGATGATCCTTCGGGGCAGTCCAAAGCGATAGATGACGTGATGCTTGAGGAAGCTGATCACGTTCGAAGTTTTGACTTCTGCAAGTGGAACAGCTTCTGCCCATTTGGAGAAGTAATCCGTGATCGCCAGTATGAAGCGATGTCCACGGGAGGAAGGTGGAGTAATTGGACCAATGATATCCATTCCCCATGCCTCGAAGGGCAAGGATGCCACTGTCGGATATAGAAATTCGGATGGCTGGTGAATGAAGTCCGCGTGGATTTGGCAGGCTTTGCACCTTCTTGCATAGTCTATCGCATCCGCTACCATCGTGGGCCAGTAGTAGCCCATTCGGCGAAGACGGTCTTACAATTTAGGACCAGGCTGAGGGGCCCCGCAGACACCGTCATGCGCTTCTCGTACGGCTTCTTTGGCTTCTGCGTTTGATAGACACCGAAGCAATAATCCATCGTAGGATCGCCGATACAGCATTTTTGTCTCTGTATCGTAGAAGAATCTGAGGGAACGTCATCTAATGGAGGTGGCATCCTTTGGGTTCTCGGGGAGGATGTCGTAGACGACGAAGTCGATGAATGGTTGTCTCCAATCTGGGACATCATCAATCGCCTGAGCGGAATAACTTGCCACGAATTGAACATTGTTCTTGGGGCAGACCAGCTCGTGGCCTATCACGTCTACCGATTGATGGGTGGGTATGATTCGGCACTGTTAGGGAAGCGGCCATGCCTGCTAAGGCATCGGCTTCGATATTTCGGAGTCTGGGGACGTGTTCGATGAAGAACCTCTCGAACGACGAGATGATGTCGATCGCTATTTGGTGATAGGGGATCATGTCTTCGTGGCAAACTTCGTATGAGCCCCGGATTTGATTGACGATTAACTGAGAATCGCCGTATGCTTCGAGATATTCTACCCCCAGCTCCCTTGCAAGTTGGAGGCCAATGACCAGAGCGTTGTACTCGGCCACATTGTTAGAGCAGGGTTCCGTGAGGGAGTAAGCGCGGTTAATCACCAATCCGAAAGGAGAAACCAGCACCACCCCGACTCCGATAATGATGTTGCCCTTGGGTCCTGTTCTTGAAGCACCGTCGAAGAACATCCGCCATATGTTATCGTGAGAGGCTGCATTCGAGTCGGCGACCTCATCTGGGATTTCTTCATATATCCTGGACGACTCTGAGCCCGGGTGGGCTGCCAAAAAGTCTGCCAGGGCTTGACCTTTGACAGCCTTTTGCGGGATGAAGATCATATGATAAGAGGACAGCAATATTGCCCATGTAGCGAGGCGAGATCTGAGTGCCCCTGGTTTAGTCATGAGGACCCTGAGAGGATTGACTCGTGAGATCACATGTATGGTTTGTCCAGTAACATAGTGCCGCGTCTTCTGAATGGCGAACACCAGGGCGAGGCATTCCTTCTCCACAGTAGTGTATCGGTGCTCTGGCCCAATCATCATTCGACTGAGGTAATATATGGCTTGCTCATGGCCTGCATCATTGTTTTGTGCCAGCAGAGCTCAGAGGGAATGCTCCATTGCTCGTTATGTAGAGCAGGAATGGCTTTCTAGCAACCGGAGCCACCAGGACTGGAGGATTTGACAAATATTCTTTGATTTTGTCGAAGGCACGCTGGCATTCTTCGTCCCACACGAACGAGACACCTTTCTTCATGAGGTGGGTGAATGGTCGACATCGCCCGGAGAGGTTAGAGATGAATCTTCTGATATAAGCTAGCCTTCCTTGAAGGCCTCTGAGTTCGCGGAGATTTTTCGGGGGACCCATCTCCATAATTGCCTTCGTCTTCTCAGGGTCTACATGAATACCCTGGGCGGTGATGATGAAACCTAAGAACTTTCTGCTGGATACGCCCAAGAATGATTTCGTAGGGTTCATTTTCAAATTGTGCGCTTGCATCAGATCGAATACCGTCCTCAGATCCTGTAGATGGTCATCCTTGCGGCGACTCTTGACGGCGATGTCATCAACATAGCATTCCACCGTCTTGCGCAAGTGTTCTCTGAAGATGATACTCATGGCTCGTTGATATGTGGCGCCAGCATTCTTTAAACCGAAAGGCATGACTGTGTAACAGTATGTGCCAATTGGTGTTCGGAATGATGTATGCTTTTCGTCATCAGGAGACATCTTGATTTGGTTGTACCCCGAGAATCCATCCATAAATGACATGCGTTCGAAGCCGCAGGTGTTGTCAATCATGATGACTGTGATAGGGAGGGGGAATTCATCTTTGGGACACGCCTCGTTCAGATTGCGGAAGTCGATGCAGATTTGGATCTTCTCGCTCTTCTTGAGGACCGGTACTATGTTGGCGACCCAGTCGGGATGTTGCTCTTCACGTATGAAGCCGCTGGCTATCAGTTTATTGACTTCAGCTTCGATCGCATCCATGATGCCTGGGCAAAAGCGTCGCTGTTGTTGCTTGACTGGCTTTGCGTTCGGCCGAATGTTGAGCTTGTGAAGAGCAATATCGGGATTTAACCCCGACAAGTCTTCATAGCTCCATGCGAACACATCAATGTATTCCTTGACAAGTTCCAGCAGTGATTCTTGCTCCTCGTCTGTTAAGCTTTTACTGACGAAGATTGGTTTTGGAGAAGATTCGCTGCCGAGGTCGACCTGGATAACCTCATCTTCAGTAGGAGGGTCCCTCAGTTCGACCCGCTTTTCCCATTGCGCATCCAACTGCTGGGCCCACGGCTCTAGCTCGAGGATTTCGGGGATGTCTTCGTCTTCTTCATAAGCGTCGGCGAATGCCATGTTGACTGACAAGACTTGTCTGAATACATCTCCGATGCTGGTATCAGAGTCAGAAGTTGGTGACCCGGTCGAATGTGAATGCCAGTCACATTCTTCATCTGAACTTTCAGGGGTCGTCGTGGGTGTTACATAGCCTAATCCATATTGAGTCTTGCTATAGTAGTCCCGTGGTTTGCCTGCCGGGACCGGTAGCTTCAAAGGTAGTCGTCGTCTGGTGGCATAGTTTAAGCCTGGCGTAGTCTCCAGATCATATCCCTGTTTTTGCATGAGATATTTAGATTGGTGGCTATAAAGATATAGAGGCAGTCTCCCGGCATCTGATCCAAGGTCGACTTCTTCTATGGTGAAGGGATGAGGATCGTCCTTCCAGCCGAAGATGATTGCGTGGTCCCTTCCCTCGATTATACGGTAAGCGTCTTCTGCTGTAGTAAGCTGGATTGCGGTGTGCACATACCTGTGTGTGGAGGTGAGTGCCTATACCGTGTTCCATAGCATACATCGTACAGAGCTTATTAAACTCGAGGTAGTTCAAAGATAGCTCTTTATTGATGAAGTAAGGTATCTTTTCTAGGGGGATTACATCATCTGCAGAGGGAACATCAGTGTTGGCAGCCACATACTTGGCTAGCTCCGGTTCCTCTTCAGCTACCCCCTGTATAAACGAAGATTGAGAGGACGACCTGGGCAGCTTGATCGTGAGCGGTTCAGAGCGTGGAGTTGTTGGCAAACTAGCGACCCCCAGCTTGGCACTCGATGCTGGGCGAGGAGTGGTTGGTTCGCTAGAAGTTCCAGGCCTTGCATTGGGGTGACGACCCTTCATGGGAAGGCGTATCGTCATTGTCTTGTCGGAGGGATTGAGCTTCTCCGTTTGAGGCTGGCCGGCTCTCGGCAGCCTAATTGTCAGCGGCTCCGTTGTGGGTCTTGGCACTTGGCCAGACCTTGGCAGCCGGATTATCATCTGCTCTTCTTGCGCCGAGAGGCTGATTGCGTCCTTACGCTGAGTGGCGGTAAGGGGTGCTGACTTGCCAGGTTTACGAGCTTGGAGGTGGATCGTCAGAGGCTCTTCTGATCCTGTGGTTGTCTCGGTACTAGCTTGTACATCTCCTTCACCAAGATGCTTCTTCGACTTTTCGTATAGGCAGGAGTCTGAGTAGTAGGATTCGACCCCTTTGAAGGGATCGATATCAGCAAATTCCGTCCTCACGAAGCCGTGTGTGTCGATATATTTGAAGCATTGGTGCAGCGTGGAAGGCACGATCATATAATCGTGTATCCATGGATGCCCCAAGAGGATGTTGTAAGAAGTGTCTGCATCTATGACGTAGCAGGTGACTTCGGATTGGAGGTCGCCAATTTGACACTTCAGACGAATCTTCCCAATTGGGTAGCTCCTGCCCGAATTGAAACCGCTGATGGCGGTGCTTGTAGGCGTCAGGCGGTGCATTGGGATACGGAGATGATGTAACAGACCCTTCGGGATAATGCTTATGGAAGAGCCAGGATCAATGTGCATCCGATCTACCTTTATGTCGCCGATGTATCCAGTGTAGTATAGCGGGCGATCGTGCAGGTTGGTTTTGATGAGCATGTCCTGCGGAGTGAAGACGATGTTGGGCATTGCTCCCGTGCAAGCGCTGTCTTGGAGATCTGCAGGCGGGTTCTCTCCCGTGAGGTTAACCTGAGCCAGGTATACGTCGGCATTTTGGAGTGCATCGCTTAAAGCTGCTCGCACATCCTTGGAGAGTCTCAGAAGCTCGTATAATGACAATTTGGCCGGTGTGTTGGCCAATTGCGCTAAGATGTCGAAGTTGTAGGGCTTCTCCAGTCCTTGTGATGCCTCTTTTCGGAGGGATTTGTCCAAGCGAGCCTCCCTCGGCCTAGGCTTGTCGGTCGTCGGAGGCTGAGCCGGTCCCGGAACGTCGGTTGTAGCGGGCTGATGATCTTCAGTCGGGTTGTCAGCCACTGGTTGGGATTGTGCCCCAGACCGCGTTACTACGGCTGTAGCTTCTTCGATGTCTGTCGAGATTGTGCGACAGGACCTAAGTTTTCCACTCTTCTTTTTGCAGATGGAAGATGATGTGGACCGAGTGACTTCCGATACCAAGTTTGGATGGATCCACACGACCTCCCCTCGTGATGTGGTGAGGGGCACTAGACCAGCGATCTGATCTCGGGAAGGAGGAAGATTAGCGATCTCCATTATTGCCAGAGGGATGGGGACTACTCCGTCTTGAGTTTTCGTCAGAGGAAAACTGCCGAATTGTACTGACACCATGTTGGCTGCCACGGTCACCTCTTCGAAATCGATAGCCAGGGTATTCGAATCGATGAGGTTTTGGATGTACCGTTTTAGCTGGTAGCAGTCGTGTGTAGCATGGTGGACGTAGCGGTGATAATGGCAGTACTTTGGGTTCTCCATCTCTGCCGGTCGCGGTTCCCGTCTTGGTGGAGGAAGCTGAATTCTGTCTCCTTGTATGAGCATGTCCAAGATGGGCTTGACGTGACCGTCTTCGAAGGAGTAAGTGATTTGCGGCCATTGTTTGTCTGCTGGCTTTGGCTCAGGTTTTTGTGCTGTATCGGCCACCATAGCCTGCTTTCCCCTGCTGTCCCGATTGTTGGAGGGGCTACCCCCATTATCGTTGTTGGGACGCTTGCCCTTGTTCTCTCCGTCCGAGATGTGCAATCCCAGTTGACGAGCCTTCTTCAGTCGTTCTTCGGCACTTGTGGCACTGATGATGAACGTCTTCCAATCATTGAATTGACTTTCGCCCATCCAGAGACTGATTGTTGGAAGCAGTCTCTTTTGGCAAATTTAAATTAAGGAGGAATCCGGGTTTTCAGAGGGCAACTTCATGGCGGTTTGGCGGAACCTCTCGATGTAGTTTCTTGTCAGCTCCTTCTCCCCTTGGACGACGTCCATGAGGGTAGACATGGTGATGTCCTGCCCTACTTCGTAGAATCTCTCCAAGAACATGCACTTGAAGCCGGCGAAGGAGTGGATGCAGTTGTCCGGTAGATTGCGATACCAGTCGAAGGCGACTCCTTCCAGTGCCCCGATGAATAATCGTGTGAGAATGGCATCGTCATGGGGCAGATGGTTGGTGGTGACCTCGAAGTAAGTGATGTATCGACTTGCTAAGGTCTTGCCATCATAAGGATTGATGTTGAACGGCTTATATCTTTGTGGGAATGGAACGTCCCTCCATGCAGCAGGGTACGGTTGCCGTATTCTGAGGTCTTGAGAATTTTCTCGAGCGTGAAACATGGCTCGGAGCTCTTGGACCTCTCTTCTCGCTTTGCGGGCCTCATCCACGACGGTGGGGGCCGTTGTTTCAGGAGGATCATTGCCCGGGTTTGGTGCCGCCGAATTCGAGTCCGCATTGACCACGGGACCCGCGCTTGTTTGGCCAGGCGTCCCTCCTTGCAGAGTTGGAAGGGCCACTTTAATCTTCTCTACAGATTAGACCAAAGCGAGCAATATGGCTTCAAGACTGTCGATGCGCTGGCGATCGCTGGAACCACCTTGGTTGTTGTCTGTCATGAATACCGTCTTCACATGAGGAGAGATAGACGGAGCGGTGGAGGAAGCGCCCTCCGAATCGTACCCCTGTAGTGAGAAGTTATCGGGGTATGTGGGTATGTTCCCTTCTGATTCAGACTCGGAAGGAACAGTACCCCAGTCTCCGAGTTCGCCTCGTCTTGGGAGTTATGGACGTCCTCGGGGACGTCGAGGTTTGCTGTATCTGATGGGAGAGTTGTCTCCCCTGGCTCGTCTTCTTGGAACATCGGATTGCTGTGGAGGCTCGGAGGGGTGCTACCCCCAGCCCCAGCAACCCCCTGCATTGTGGACGAGGAATCTCCCACTGTAGCAGAATTCGTCTTAGAGCGAGTACCTTGGAAAACTCCGGTGGTGGGCACCCGTTTGGACGACAGTCTTTTAGTCGCAGTGGTTGAAATCTTCGGGCTGGGAACATTTGTCTTCTTCCCCCTTCCATCAGCGGGGACTTTGCGAGCGGGGTTGCAGGAGGCGACGGGTAGTACCTCGTCTTCTGAAGATGGCTGTTATAGTCTTTGAAAGACAGATTGCCGGTCTTCTCGTGTCGTCGCACTGTTGCAGCAGCAGTTGACGATGACTTGGGTGCAATGACGTCCGTGGGAGGACTCTTTGCACCCCGATGCATCTTCTCTTTCCTTGCGTTTGTGGAGGAGGGCCTCACGCAAGTCAGATGGGTCTGGACCGACCATGTTTGCTTCCGGGATTTTGGGAGACTTTTGCGAACCTCTCTGTCCGTCTGCCGCCGGGGGCTGGACTCGAGTGGTTCTGTACAACTTCCCATCCGAGGCCCGCGTAGCAGTATGCGGAACGCTCGGATGGTTAGAGGTCAAATCAGCGGACCGAACTCGCCAGGTTCGCGCTGCTTTAGACTTCTTCGCTCTAGTGCGCATGGGCACATAGTAGGAAGAGTCTAAGTGATACTGGAGAGAGTCAGACATATCTTCTTGGGAGCACATGAGATCAGGACCGTACGAGAGGTGGTCGAAGACAGAGCCGCGGGGAGTAGGCGTCATGCGGCTGTCATCGTTGGTCCGTATGCGGCTGGCAGACGTAGCCGCATAAGCTTTCTTCATGCGGCTGGAAGTCTCAGCCGCATGAGTCTTCTTTATGCGGCTGGATGATCTGGCCGCATGGATTTTCTTCATGCGGCCGGTGGATCCACCCGCATGAGCCTCCTGCATGTGGTTGACAGACTTGGCCACAGGAGTGCTCGACTTCTTCTTGGGGCGCATAGAGTCGCTCTTTGTCCCTGCAAGTCCGGCATCGTAATGCTTTCCTCTGCCGGACTCGGGGACAACAGAGTTCTCTACGGCTCGAAGTGGAGCCGTATGAGAATTACCCTCGCCGCCTTGGGTAGCAGAGAGTACCCCGTCCAGAGCTTATGGAGGAGCAAATGATTTTGGCCTCCACTCGCAGCGAGCTTTCTTTGTGCAGGTTCGCTTCTGGATCGGGCCAGCACTTCCTTCAGAGAGCATCTCTTCAAACGCTTGTTGGTCGAAACGGACGACCATCTTCTGTTGCGTGGAGCCAAGCTTGGCTGCATCCGACTGCATCACCAACTCCTCAGCCGTGGAGAAGTTTGTCTCCAGCAGAGTCGCCATCGTGTTTGCTATTGATTATAAAAGTACAGAACAGTTTTATGGGAGGACTGAATTTAGACTCATAATACAAACTCGCTTGTACAAAGAAAGCCTAGGGACGAAAGCCTAGGTACAGCAGACTAAGTACAATTGTTTATTTTAGATTCTGGGGGGTGACGATAGAGGCTCGGGAAGGCGACGGCAGTCCTGCCTTACTCCTTGGATGATCGGTATGCAGCCTTGGCTCCAAAAGATTTGCTCGTCGTTGAAGAAATGCTCTCTTTGCTCCCTCTCTGCTTTTTTCTCCAAGTCTTCTGATCTCTAAAAGGGGTCTCTCTGGTCACACTCTCTCCGTTGTGTATATTGCCAGGGAATGTATATATTTGTAAGGGAATGGCACCTTACTATTTATAAGAATGGGATGTGATCATTAGGGTTGCCAATGATTGCTTCCTGGAGATGGCGGCGGCCTGTGGATTGGTCAATCTAGGCCATTCGTTTTGATTGTGATGAATCTGGACCATTAAGTGTAGATTACACCAAATCTTATCAGCAATTAATGCTGATTGGAATAAATCTTCCTCATAATGATCTTCTGATGTCTGCGAACAAATTTGATTTATTCTCCTGCTACGTGTCCCAGATTATTGGGATTTGACCCAATCTCTGATTGCAATAAATCTGAGAAATTGATTTGGCATAGGACACGTGTCCTAGGAGCCACTGGGGGGATCTGAACCGCATGAAGATTGAGCCGCATAAGATTTGAGCCGCATAAGGTTTGGGCCACGTGTCAGGGCTGCTTGGGTAGTGGCCCTCCCCCCCCTCGAACCTTTGAACCGCATGGTGATGATCATTGCGAGCCGCATAAGGATACATCCGCCTGAGCCGCATGGGAAGGCCTCCGCTTGAGCCGCATGAGACTGTTTCGGCCTGAGCCGCATAGGACGACTTAATTCTGAACCGCATGGGAAGTCTTCGCTCGAGCCGCATATGAACGCCCACGTGGCAAGTCCACGTGGCATTTTTATGGATCTCGGAGGATTGTGTCAGAGATCTCTTTCCCTTCCCTAGGGGTCTGTCATTATGACAGAGTCATAATTGCCTCTCTTGTGTCAGGGCTGTCACTTTTTTCAGAGTTGTCAGCCGTCAAAGTAACTAATGCAGCATAGGGCGAGGGGAACACTGTTACGCCACGTGTCTTCTGAGCCGCATGGGATGTCTTGGGCTGCATAGTCCCTTATGCCGCATGACTCTCTGAGCCGCATGGGCTTTCTGAGCCGCATGAGATTTCCTAGTCGCATGGATCATTTTCCATGCTTCTACAGTTGTAGTCTGAGAAACCATCCATGAAGGACATGCGCTGGAAGCCACACGTGATGTCAATCATCACGTCGGTGATCGAGAGTGGAAACTGGTCTTTTGGATAGGCTGAGTTGAGAACCCTGAAGTCTATGCAGACCCAAATTTCTCCATTTTTTTAGTGACTGGAACAATGTTGGCCACCTAATCCGGGTGTTTCTCTTCGCGAATGAAGCCACTCTCTATGAGTTTGTCGACTTCTTTCTCAATAGCATCCATGACGTTGGGGCGGAAATGATGCTGCTTCTATTTGACCGGCTTAGCATCAGGTAAGATATTGAGACGGTGTATGGTGACTTGCGGGTCTAAATCCGGCATGTCCTCATATCTCCAAGCAAAGACATCGATGTATTCTCGGATAAGCTGTATCAGAGATTCCTTGTCTTCTCCTATCAAGCTTTTGTTGATGAAGATGGGTTTTGGGGAAGCCTCATCTCCTAGCTCAACTTGGACGACTTCATCTTCAGTGGGAGGTTCGTGCTGTTCGAAGTGCCATTCCTATTGGGATCCCAGGCGTTGAGCCCAGGGTTCATCTTCAAAGAATTCAAGTATTTGGTCTTCATCCTCGACTAGGGGATCTGCAGAGACCATTTTGACGGATAATATCTTCTTGAAGGCTTGGCCGATACTTGCATCAAAGTCCCAGGTTGAGGAGTCGAAGGAGTGTGAATGCATCAAGACCTCCGGCTCTGAGCTCTTCGAAGTTGTTGTGGGCGTAACGTAACCCAACCCCCGACGAGTGTGTTGGTAGTAATTTTGGGACTTTTCCTTTGGAGCATGAAGTCATAATGGAAGGCATCAGCTTTTGCCATAATTCAGCCCTCTGTTGCTGTTCTAGTCATAGCCCATCTTCTTGATAAGGTGTTTGGCTTGAGTAGTTTAAGGGTAGAGTTGCATCTTGTCGTTATCGGGTTCTGGTTCTGCCGGGGCCAACCGCTGAGGATGCTCCAATCGTTCGAAGATGATGGGTTCCTCCTCTTTTTTCCTTGTTGGAACCAAGAAGTAGGCACCTTGAGGAGGGACAACTCGGCTTACGAGACTAGTGGTTGTCATTTGTGTTTGTAACGTATATAGAGCGTTGTCTAAGAAATACCTAGTATTCTAATACGCACACGAGTAATTCAAAGACAACTTCCTACTAATGAAATACGAATTTTATCCCGAGGGATTACATCATCAAAAGAGTGCACCTCAGTATCGGCGCACACATAGTCTCCCAACTCTTCATCTGTGAGCACTAGGGCTATTACGGGAGAAGGTGGAGGAGGTTTCCCCTTCAACTTGACTACCAAGAGAGGTGTAGTCGGAGGTTCCGGCAATTTCAGAGTTGGACTTGGGGCCTTCCGGGGAAGCCTTATTTGTATAGGCTCCTGGCTAACGGCTAATATTGTCGAGGGCGACCGAGCCGGAGCCTTGCCTCGAAGCGTGATGATGAGAGGAGCTGATGTTTTAGGAAGTTTTCCCTTCAATCGAACCCTCAATGGTTCTTTCGCAACAGCTGCACCTTCTGATACAGTATCTGTCTCGTCGACGGCATCATTGGCATCATCGTCCCATAGGACTGACTTGTACAGCTCAGCGTCTGTACAGTATGCTTCGAGTCCTCATAATGGATCGATGTCAGCAAACTTGATTTTGATAGTCGCGTCGCTGGCCACATACTTCATGTATTGATGGAGAGTTGTCACGCCCCAGAACCAGAATACTGGAGAGCGGGGGCAGACATAGCCAGCTACGTATAACGGAATGGAATCCACACCGCTATACGGTCACGGCTGTCTAGATATGTGAGGGTTTCACTACAATCCATCAGTCTCTTAAGGTCATAAAATAGCCTATTGTCTCAATCTCAATCAACTAATAATAATCACAAGATATCAGATCACCAAATATAAAATTGTAAGGCGTCCCAAACATTACATATCCAGATGATCATGAAGCTAGTCGTACAAAATGTAAGGACTAGCAAGAGTTTAAGTCATACATGATCAACCTCGAGTTGCCAATCATGCTTACAGCCCGTAGGCAGACAGTAAATAAAGTTGCAAACGAGCTAACACTTGCTCGGCGGCTAAACACCTCAAAAGAATAATTTACAATATTACAGTGGGAGAACAAAAAGAAACCCACTCGTTGCCAGGGTTCCGCCTAGTGGCCACCATCTGGCTGGAAATCCGGTAGATCCTTCGGTGCTGCTTCGGTATCTGGCCATACAAAACCAGCTGGGTCAGACCCCAGGAAGAGCAAGTGCCACAAAGGAGGCTTCACTTAAGGACTAAAACCAGCAAATCATTAGCATTCAACAGGTAAGAAAACAATAAGTAACACAGATTGGGGTTCGCGCACTACCAATGCACTTGTCCCAATCAGAGAAAATAATTAAGAGAAGCATCATGTTAAATAAAATATAACTGGACAATATATATGAAAAGAAGACAATGACGAAAGTGACAATGAAGGGTACAATCAGGATAGTACAATCTGGAGTGACAATAGTGTTCAAGCATTATAGTGACAATCTGGAGTGACGATCATTATAGTGACAATCTGGAGTGACGATCATTCAATCATGCTAGTACAATTTTACAATCAATCAATTCTAGACAATACTATACTGGACTAGACTCCATCCAAGCAATCACGGCCAATCATTGCCTACGGCTTTCTACATTAACTAACTAGGGTTATCACAATCCTAGTTACTAGCAAGATGCAATGAGATGCTCCAAGTAGTCACAGGCCCTGCAGCTATCCAGGTTATCCAGGCAATTATTATAGTGACAATTAAGAGAGTACCATGCATTAGAGTGACAATAGAGTTCAATCATTTAAAGTGATAATCAAGAGTGCCCCACATGACAGTGGGCTGGAAATGTGCCCTACTCGTCGGCAGGCTACAAGTCCAAACATTTGCGGCCGGGATAACGGGATCGCCTGTAACTGGGGAACATCTCTTCATGTCTAATGAATTATACTAGTCATTAACCTTAGTCCATTTCAGTAGGTACTCCTGACCGTGGTACTCAAGAGTCCCCTCCTAGACATGATGCAAGACAGGACTGGATTATTTGTACAAGCACAATCGCCCACGGTGTCTGGATTAATTATACAGGTCATGTCATGTCAGGTAGCCGTCACAACAGCTATTCGAGATAATCATGTCAGGTTATCCGGTCAAGTATACTAGTCAGGAGTGCGCCACGACGGGCCACTATCATGTCATGTCAGGTTACTCCTGTCAAGAGTGCACCACTACGGGTCACTATCAGGTCAGGGTTATCATGTCAAGTCAAGTCAGGTCAGGTACATGTCAAGAGTGCACCGCCACGGGCCACTATCAAGTCAGGTCAGGTTTATCATGTCAAGTATAGCATGTCAAGTCTATCATGTCAAGCATACCATGTCAAGTTATCATTCCAAACATATTAAATAAATCCATGATTATCAAGTTCATGACAAAAGGCGTAAGGATATAAAATGGGCGTAAAATATATAATAAAATATCCATATACGGGGCTAATACGAATCACCGGTTACAAGTCAAGTGTGCATCCCATCGGGTCACTATCAAGAAGATCAGAAAGTACCCGGATCATAAATCACAGAAATCAGAAACCATATTAGTCATAAAAAATTCATCAAAACCGTGCCAGGTCGTGTTGGGTCAAGCAGTCGTGTCATGTGAAACAAGATCTCAAAACTCCAATCCATAGAAGAGAAGCCAAGCCTAGAGGATTAAAACAAAATCAACATGGACAATGGATTGCGCAGGGGTTAGAGTGCGCAAGGGATGAACTGCGCGCGAGTTGGATCGCGCAGGGGCTGGACTGCGCTGGGTCAAGCGCGCAGGGAAATGGATTGCGCTAGGTCAGATTGCGCAGAAGATGAACTGCGCAAGAGCTGAGCCGCGCTGAGTCGGGTTGCGCAGGGATCGGATTGCGCACACACTGGATTGCGCCCACACCGGATTGCGCAGAGAATGGATTGCGCCAGGGCGAGCTGCGCTGGCTGGATTGCGCCAGAGCGAGCTGCGCTGGCTGGATTGCGCCAGCACTAAAGAGTGCGGGGCTAACGGGTTGCGCCAGCGCTAAAGAGCGCTGGACTAACGAATTGTGCCAGCGCTAAAGAGCGCAGGACTGGATTGCGCTCGAGAACAGGGGTCTTCTTCCCCAAACCGAGAGAAAAGCCATGGAACTCAAAAATTTCCAAGAACCATAACTAGGTCAAATTAAGTCCAAATCCAACTTTGCAAGGGTCTAAATTGTGTAAAATTCAATTCTCTTCAACATGGAACAATCAAAACATGCAAATGAACAAGTTTCATAGATCAAATCCATCAAAATCTGAAAATGCTTTAACCCTAGATATACAAAATTCCAAGCTCCAAATGGAGAAAACCCAAGTTCTAATGTTGCTCAAAATGAGCTAATAAAACTAATTAGACAAATAAAATGTAGCCCTCAAGTGATAGCAAGATGCACTTGCCTAGGTGGGTGGTGGTGGAGAGGAAGAAGCTTGAGGAAGAAGATGAAGAAAATAATAAGGAGAGAGAGAGAAGTTGATATTTATAATGGGGTGGGGTTCTCCATGTTAAACCAAAATAGACCAAACCAAAATAAACCAAGGTGAACCAAGTCAAGGCCAATAAATTCTCTCTCTAGCAATTTAAACCAAATGAATCATGAAATAAACCAGCCTCACTAATCCAAAAATAAATCAATAGACCATTAAACCAATTGAACTGTTCATGCCAATAAAACCAAGCCAATGCAAAATAAACCAAGATAACTAATCATGACAAAATAAAATATGGGCCCAAAATACGCATACGTACTCTAAATACGTATCACGAATTCAGGACATTACATCCTACCCACCTTAAAAGAATTCCGTCCTCGAAATTTAATCAAGAGGCTAGAGATGTAAGGGAAAGCTATTCTATCATAGGTAATCTACTACTACCAATCAATCATACAATCATTTCATACAAGCAAGGATTCGAAGCGTAAGGCATAAGGAAGATATTACACCTTACGAGTCAAACCAGCCGGGATGACCTGATCAGATATCATCCTCGTGCTCCCAAGTTTGACTCTCCCAAAGAGGGATGACTCTAAGCAATACGGACTGAACTGATAGTCTTGCGCATGAGGTCTCTCTCTTTGGTCAAACATGGACACGGGCCTCTCCTCATACGAAAAGTTATGGTTATTGGTACCAACCCTTTCGAATGATCTAGGATATGGCTCGGGTCCGGGATGTTCCGTCACAATCAGGATACATGAAATATGTCATGCACCCCGTATAATGACGGTAGAAAAGCAAGATGAGAGGACACATATACCTCTCGGCCGATTCTGAACCTGAGCCTGGGCTAGGGCAAACTGCCGCGGGTCCTGTTGCTGGAAAGTCTGGGCCTGAATCGGCAATGGCCTCGGGAACGGAAACTGCTGTTGTTAGTGAACTAGAGCTGGTACTGGTGCTGGTGCTGGTGCTGGTGCTGGTCCCCTAACCGAGGGACTAGATACTGTCGATGCTGAATCAATTCTGAAAGGGCAGGACCCTACCTTATGATCCGGTGCTCCACACAATAAACACAATCCTAACGCCTTGCGACATTCTGCTACCACGTGTCCAGGCTTCCCACAATAAGAACAGCCCACGGCGGAAGACTGTGCTTGCTTCTGTTTCTGCTGAGGGTACGTCGGGGTCGAGTACTGGACCGACGTAACTGAGGTTGCTTGCCTCGGAGTTCCAATAGTCAAAGCCCTGGCTGCCGGGGCTGGTGCTGAAGACTGATTCATCTGACTATGGGACCGCTTCCGGCCTCCAGTCCTGTCCACTATTCTCTGGGAGGTATACTCGTGCCTCCTTGCTGCTCGCAACACCGCATCATAGGTCTGATGCTCGAACAGTTCTACTGCCAATATAATCTCTAGGTGAAGTCCCTGCTGGAACCTCTGTGCTCTGTCGAACTCGGTTGCCACCAAGGTGGGAGCAAACCGACTGAGTCTGGAAAACTCGACCGCATATCCGTCGACCGTCCTCCCCATCTGTTTAAGATTACTGAACCTGGTCTGCAAGTCATATCGAGCCACTGCATCATAATACTTGGTCTGGAACTTTTTGCTGAACACTGCCCAGGAGACAGGTGTTGCCAATTCCACTGCTTGTGCGGCCCACCAACTGCGGGCTAGATCCAATAACTGTAGGCGCACCACAGCCACCTTCTCGTCTTCTGGAGTCTTCGCGGCTTCGAGAATCACCTCTATATCTTGTAGCCAAGCATCGGCAGCAATGGCATCCTCGCTGCCATCGAAGAATGGAGGGTTCAGGCGCTTAAAACTGTTGACCGCACTGTTCCCTCGGGGTCCACTTCTATTCAGAGCATCCTCCACTGCCTGGTGCAAGGCATCGCCTCTACGATCCTGGGAAGCTAACAATGATCTGATGAGACCCACCAAAGTGCCATTATCAGGGTCTGCAGGCTGGACTGGCTGAACTGGCGGCTCTCCTCCAGTAGGTACGACTCGGGAGGCTGCTCCTGAGTGCTGGGCCTGATCTTCTGGTTGCTGCTGGTCCGCGGGAAGTGATCCGCCTTGCTGATCGGTAGGTCCAGGTTCAATACCGCTGAAGAAGATGACATGGGAACAATAAGGAAGGACCAGGACAGATCAACGATTACAAGCATGTGATCAGGACAAGAATTTCAGGAATCAAGAGGATACGAGCAGAGATCAAGGGCGAGTACTGATTGAGACATCTATCCGGTAAACCCTCACACATCTTGATTTACAGACCTGCATGGGCCACCACTTAAACCATGTCACGCCCCAGAACCAGAATACTGGAGAGCGGGGGCAGACATAGCCAGCTACGTATAACGGAATGGAATCCACACCGCTATACGGTCACGGCTGTCTAGATATGTGAGGGTTTCACTACAATCCATCAGTCTCTTAAGGTCATAAAATAGCCTATTGTCTCAATCTCAATCAACTAATAATAATCACAAGATATCAGATCACCAAATATACAATTGTAAGGCGTCCCAAACATTACATATCCAGATGATCATGAAGCTAGTCGTACAAAATGTAAGGACTAGCAAGAGTTTAAGTCATACATGATCAACCTCGAGTTGCCAATCATGCTTACAGCCCGTAGGCAGACAGTAAATAAAGTTGCAAACGAGCTAACACTTGCTCGGCGGCTAAACGCCTCAAAAGAATAATTTACAATATTACAGTGGGAGAACAAAAAGAAACCCACTCGTTGCCAGGGTTCCGCCTAGTGGCCACCATCTGGCTGAAAATCCGGTAGATCCTTCGGTGCTGCTCCGGTATCTGGCCATACAAAACCAGCTGGGTCAGACCCCAGGAAGAGCAAGTGCCACAAAGGAGGCTTCACTTAAGGACTAAAACCAGCAAATCATTAGCATTCAACAGGTAAGAAAACAATAAGTAACACAGATTGGGGTTCGTGCACTACCAATGCACTTGTCCCAATCAGAGAAAATAATTAAGAGAAGCATCATGTTAAATAAAATATAACTGGACAATATATATGAAAAGAAGACAATGATGAAAGTGACAATGAAGGATACAATCAGGATAGTACAATCTGGAGTGACAATAGTGTTCAAGCATTATAGTGACAATCTGGAGTGACGATCATTATAGTGACAATCTAGAGTGACGATCATTCAATCATGCTAGTACAATTTTATAATCAATCAATTCTAGACAATACTATACTGGACTAGACTCCATCCAAGCAATCACGGCCAATCATTGCCTACGGCTTTCTATATTAACTAACTAGGGTTATCACAATCCTAGTTACTAGCAAGATGCAATGAGATGCTCCAAGTAGTCACAGGCCCTGCAGCTATCCAGGTTATCCAGGCAATCATTATAGTGACATAAGAGAGTACCATGCATTAGAGTGACAATAGAGTTCAATCATTTAAAGTGACAATCAAGAGTGCCCCACATGACAGTGGGCTGGAAATGTGCCCTACTCGTCGGCAGGCTACAAGTCCAAACATTTGCGGCCGGGATAACGGGATCGCCTGTAACTGGGGAACATCTCTTCATGTCTAATGAATTATACTAGTCATTAACCTTAGTCCATTTCAGTAGGTACTCCTGACCGTGGTACTCAGGAGTCCCCTCCTAGACATGATGCAAGACAGGACTGGATTATTTGTACAAGCACAATCGCCCACGGTGTCTGGATTAATTATACAGGTCATGTCATGTCAGGTAGCCGTCGCAACAGCTATTCGAGATAATCATGTCAGGTTATCCGGTCAAGTATACTAGTCAGGAGTGCGCCACGACGGGCCACTATCATGTCATGTCAGGTTACTCCTGTCAAGAGTGCACCACTACGGGTCACTATCAGGTCAGGGTTATCATGTCAAGTCAAGTTAGGTCAGGTACATGTCAAGAGTGCGCCGCCATGGGCCACTATCAAGTCAGGTCAGGTTTATCATGTCAAGTATAGCATGTCAAGTCTATCATGTCAAGCATACCATGTCAAGTTATCATTCCAAACATATTAAATAAATCCATGATTATCAAGTTCATGACTAAAGGCGTAAGGATATAAAATGGGCGTAAAATATCTAATAAAATATCCATATATGGGGCTAATACGAATCACCGATTACTAGTCAAGTGTGCATCCTATCGGGTCACTATCAAGAAGATCAGAAAGTACCCGGATCATAAATCACAGAAATCAGAAACCATATTAGTCATAAAAAATTCATCAAAACTGTGCCAGGTCGTGTTGGGTCAAGCAGTCATGTCATGTGAAACAAGATCTCAAAACTCCAATCCATAGAAGAGAAGCCAAGCCTAGAGGATTAAAACAAAATCAACATGGACAATGGATTGCGCAGGGGTTAGAGTGTGCAAGGGATGAACTGCGCGCGAGTTGGATCGCGCAGGGGCTGGACTGCGCTGGGTCAAGCGCGCAGGGAAATGGATTGCGCTAGGTCAGATTGCGCAGAAGATGAACTGCGCAAGAGCTGAGCCGCGCTGAGTCGGGTTGCGCAGGGATCGGATTACGCACACACTGGATTGCGCCCACACCGGATTGCGCAGAGAATGGATTGCGCCAGGGCGAGCTGCGCTGGCTGGATTGCGCCAGAGCGAGCTGCGCTGGCTGGATTGTGCCAGCACTAAAGAGTGCGGGGCTAACGGGTTGCGCCAGCGCTAAAGAGCGCTGGACTAACGAATTGCGCCAGCGCTAAAGAGCGCAGGACTGGATTGCGCTCGGGAACAGGGGTCTTCTTCCCCAAACCGAGAGAAAAGCCATGGAACTCAAAAATTTCCAAGAACCATAACTAGGTCAAATTAAGTCCAAATCCAACTTTGCAAGGGTCTAAATTGTGTAAAATTCAATTCTCTTCAACATGGAACAATCAAAACATGCAAATGAACAAGTTTCATAGATCAAATCCATCAAAATCCGAAAATACTTTAACCCTAGATCTACAAAATTCTAAGCTCCAAATGGAGAAAACCCAAGTTCTAATGTTGCTCAAAATGAGCTAATAAAACTAATTAGACAAATAAAATGTAGCCCTCAAGTGATAGCAAGATGCACTTGCCTAGGTGGGTGGTGGTGGAGAGGAAGAAGCTTGAGGAAGAAGATGAAGAAAATAATAAGGAGAGAGAGAGAGAGAGAGAAGTTGATATTTATAATGGGGTGGGGTTCTCCATGTTAAACCAAAATAGACCAAACCAAAATAAACCAAGGTGAACCAAGTCAAGGCCAATAAATTCTCTCTCTAGCAATTTAAACCAAATGAATCATGAAATAAACCAGCCTCACTAATCCAAAAATAAATCAATAGACCATTAAACCAATTGAACTGTTCATGCCAATAAAACCAAGCCAATGCAAAATAAACCAAGATAACTAATCATGACAAAATAAAATATGGGCCCAAAATACGCATACGTGCTCTAAATACGTATCACGAATTCAGGATATTACAAGAGTAGAGGGCACGATCATGTACCCATGAATCCGTGGTCGTCCCAATAGCATGTTGTTGTTTATATCGGCATCAATGAAGTAGCAAGTTACGTCAGCCTGAAGATCACCTATTTAGAATTTTAGGCGAATCTTGCCCAGGGACTCACTCTTTCCAGCGTTGAAGCCGCTGATTATAGTATTTGATGCAGTTAGTCGATGCATTGGGATCCCCAAAGCTTGGAGTAAACTCTGAGGGATAAAGCTAAGAGAATAATGTGGATGCGATCGACCTTAATGGCACCAACATACCATGTGTAGTACAGGGGCATACTATGCCGGTTGTTCTTCAGCAACATGTCCTGCTAGGTGAAGGTGATGTTAGGAATCATCTTGACCACACTATAACAATATGGGCATGCAGCAGGGTCCTCCTTGGGCGGTTGCACCTAGTGAGGAAGGAGTCAGCATTCTGTAAAGCTTTGCTGAGGGCATCTCGAGTCTCTTTGTAGAGACGGAGGAGCTCGAAGAGTGACAGTCGAGCCGAAGTATTGGCTATCTGCGCTAATATGTCAAAATTGTAGGGTTTGATCGGCCCTATCGTCGAGTCTTTGCTCAGATGTTTGTCAAAGCGAACCTTGTAAAGCCCCAGTCCCAAAATACTTTGGACTAAATACGTCGATGTGCCAGCTGCATACATACGACGTATACTCTAATATATGGACCATCGTATGTATACATAAGCTGTAAAATAAAGTAAACCACGATACTAATCTCATCCACAAATAAAGAGTGAAGACTTTATAATAAACTCATGAATTATTATTTACAAATTGTTGGGCGAAGACAAATCCACTATCAATGATAAAGAGAGAGATACATGATAACAAAATTTTGTCGAGCGATGCGAAGACGATCCTGTGAAAATCACAAAAGACACACCTGGAGAATTCACCAGATCCTCAGAGGGACGTAACAAGATACAATAAACAACATGCCATATAAATACTAAATATAAAATATGCCACAAACAAAAGTAAGTGACAAGACCTCAATGTTTGCCATTGATTATAAAAGAACAGAACAATTTTATGGGAGGACTGGACTTTTACTTCACAATACAAACTCGCTAGTACAAAGAGAGCCTAGGAACAAAACCTAGGAAAAGCAATCTAAGTACAATTGTTTAGTTTTTCTGGGGGGTAACGGTAGAGGCTCGGGAGAGTGACGGCAACTCTGTCTTACTCCTTGGACGATCGAACGCGGCTTCAGCTCCGGGGAAGAAATGCTCTATGTGTGGACGGGGGTTGCTGGTCTCTCTGCTCGGGCTCTGTGCGTATAACTATGTGCCTCCTTTTGTTCCCGCCTCTCTTTACTATTTATAGGAGTGGGGTGTGCAATAATTGCCCCTTAAAAAGCGGGTGGTTAGGGATTCGTTAAGATTTGTCCTGATCCTATTTGTTGAAGATCAATCCGGGCTATTTATGTTGATTGTAACAAATCTGCATCATTTATTGGAAGTTGATCTGGACAATTATGATGATTGCAATAAATCTGCATTGGGCAGTTATGATGATTGCAATAAATCACCATTGTTATGATTTGCTGGTAGCAACAAATTCGAGTGGATAAGTCTTAATCAATCTATTGCCACGTGTCCCAATTGCCTGTTATGTCAATTGCCATAAATCTGAATTGTTGGGATTTGATCAACTCCTGCCACGTGTCCCAACTGCTGCGAGCCGTATGGAGGACTATCATAGTTGAGACGTATGAGTGTGGCCTTTAACTGAATCGCATGGAAGTCCTTTAATCTGAGCCGCATGGAAGTCCTTACAACTGAGCTGCAAGGAAGTCCTTACAACTGAGCCGCATGGAAGTCCTTACAACTGAGCCGCATGGAAGTAGCCCCACAACCGAGCCGCATGGGGATGGCAGCCGCATGAGGGGTGGCCTCCAACTGAACCGCATAAGGTGGACCCCACGACCGAGCCGCATGGAAGTCTTTGAAGCGATCCGCATAAGGGGCTTTGGAATTAGTAGATTGTGCCAGCTATAAAGATTTTATCTCGTCTCTCTAGGAGCACGCCATTAGGACGGAGCCATCATTTTACCTTTATGTCAGAGCTGTCAATCTGTCGTTGTCAGAGCTGCCGCTTTCCTGTGTCAGGGTAATTAATGAGCTAGCTGCTCAGAGTATTTATGGCCAGCTGTAAAGGCTTGTTTTGAGCCGCATGAGGCCACGTGGCTTCCCCTTCATCTTTCTGAGCCGCATGAGGCTCTCGGGTCTTTTGAGCCGCATGAAGGCTCCTTCAGCTATGAACCGTATGGGGCTGATTTCCGGGCCGCATAAGAATTTATTATATTTTTTCATGCTTCTACAAGACCCCATTCAAAGTTTTCAATTTACAAAATTAAAATACTTTGAATAAGAAGCATGGACATGTCTGCATAAGCTCTTCCTGCCGCATAGACTTCTCTAGCCGCATGGGATGTTCTGGCCGCATGAATCGCTCTGGCCGAATGGACTGCTCTGGCCGCATGGACCGCTCTGGCCGCATAGACTTCCTAGCCGCATGGACTGTTCTGGCCGCATAGACTTCCTAGCCGCATGGACTGTTCTTACCGCATAGACTTCCTAGCCGCATGGACTGTTCTGGTCGCATAATGGTCCTGTGCCACGTGGGCGTCTCATTATTGCTCTTGATTTGTTTTGATTTGAAGCCGTCTTTTGGGTAAGATCCCAAGAGACAACTTTAAATATACTTTGGATTTGCCTCGATGACCCAAGTGTCGGTTCTGTCTCCTAGGCGGCCCATAACCCGAAGCGCCCATCGGTCCATGTGCCCGCTGTCCGCCTGTAAATATGAGAAAGTTTTAGAGAGAGACTCTTTACTCTCTCTCTTCTTGCTCAAGCTTTTCTTGTCCTAGCTGTCGTCTTCTTCTCCTTCGATCATCAATGGCTCCCAAGACTTCTAAGGCCTCCTCTAGTGCTACGGCAAAGGGTAAGGGAGCGGCTTCTTCATCGACTAAGGCGCCCACAGTTCATCCTGACGTCCACCCCTCCATTGCTGGTAAGGATTTGGGAGAAATTGTACGAACTCAAAACCCTAATCATTATGGCTACGTAGCATATTTTATGCGCGGGACTTCTTCGTCTTCATTGAACTATTCAAGTTTATTGTGACAAATCCGCATACCGTGCTGCATGTGCCGCGTGTACATCTCATGTCCGAACCGCATAAGTACTTCGCAAAACTGGGCCGCATGAAGACCCATCGAACTGTGCCGCATGAGGCCCCACAAATCAGAGCCGTATAAGCCCACTTGAACTGGCCGCATGAGCACACGCTAAGCGTAGCCGCATAAGCTCACTTGAACTGGCCGCATGAAACCCTGCTAAACAGATCCGCATAAGCACATGATGAACTGGGCCGCATGAAGTCCCTTGAACAGAACCGCATATGAACCCATCAAAGCAGAGCTGCATGAACTCCATTAAAACTGAGCCGCATAAGGATCCACCAAAACGGAGCCGTATGAACTCCGTTAAAAATTGAGCCGCATAAGGACCCGTCCAAACAGAGCCGCATGAACTCTGTTAAAACTGAACCGCACGAGGACCCGTCCAAATAGAGCCGCATGAACTCTGTTAAAACTGAGCCGCATAAGGACCCACCAAAATAGAGCCGCATGAACTCCGTTAAAATTGAGCCGCATAAGGAACCGTCCAAACAGAGCCGCATGAACTCTGTTAAAACTGAACCGCATGAGGACTCGTCCAAACAGAGCCACATGAACTCTATTAAAACTGAGCCGCATAAGGACCCGTCCAAATAGAGCCGCATGAACTCTTTTAAACGTTTTCTGGCCATCTCTTGACTTTGTTTCTTTTGTCCTTTTTTAGTAAATTTGCCAGTTAATCCTGCGGGAGAACCTCTGGTGGGTCGTGCCCAATCTGCTGTAGGTTATAGGTATGACCACATAGTCGAGTATGTGGCAAACCAACTTCCGAAAGACGAACCTATGGAGAGGCTAGAAGACATTAAAAAGCACTCCTTCTTCTTTATCTCGGGGATGATGAACTCAGGGCTGCTGGGGGGCCAACACTTGAAGCCTGCGTTTCTCTTCGGGGACGCCCTGAGTGTGAAGAACTCCCAAGTTCTGGATATATCTGAGAGCTGGAGTTTTACTTCTGGCGGGATGGCGATCCATATTCCTCTGATGGAGCGTCACTTCCCACTGTCATGGTTCAACATGTTGCCCATGAGCAGACAGATAGAGGAATCCTTGACTCCGAGTCGGTCTGGGATGATTGTGGACAACATTCATTATAACAACAACTTGAGGTCAGTGCACGCGGGAAGGGTACCGGTCAGCTGCTATGTCATGGGGTTGGCCCCGGGCAATTTCATGAATATACAGGGTCCCAATTTCACGTTCTCTCAAGCTGACACTTTCCTAAACCAACTTACTCGGAAGGGGTCCTATCCCGTTGGCCGGTTGTCGCTGCCGAACTGGATACACCCTATCCCTTCATGGACCAACTTGTCCACGTGGATTACGCAAAAGTACGAGATCCCTCTGCACAAGATTGGACTCTACTATGTTATTCGGGGCACTTGTTATGGCTTGCCCATAAACAAGAAATTGTTCATAGCTCTGTTGGAGATGTACAATTACCGCACGGGGACCTTCTTCACACCCGTAGAGGAGATGGGGCTTGCTCTCCACGAGATGCATGCAGTCTCCAAGCTGCCTTGGGGAGACGAAGTTTTTGAAGTGTATACTCCGACGAACGAAGAGTTCGAGGATCTGAAGCAACGGTTCCCGGGCTTTGTAGCTGTCTACCAGGAACTACTATGTCATCACAGTACATGCCACCAGATATCCATCAAGAAGGATGGCAGCTCGGAAGGGAACCTTCCCCATACTGCGTCCTGGCTCACCTACCTTTTTACGCTAGGTGCCTCAGGCCGGGTTTCTCCCCGTAGTCCTCAAACCCACGAGGAAATACAGAGCCAAGTGTCGACGACCAAGAGATCGAGGACCACAGGCGACAGATTTTGGAGTCAAACTGACTCCTTTAGCTATTTTTACCAGGATACCCAGCCGATGTCTGAGAAGGCTCTCCTGGCAGAATTCCTGATGGTAAGACTGCGGAATTGCGTAGTCTCAGGAGGGGCTGGTTCCATTGAGAGAATCAGCCACAATTTTATCCTCTCTGCTGTGAAGTTGGTCTTCGGAGTCAGGCTAGCTCTACTCCCGGACATGGTGTACAGTATACACCGTGGCCTTCGTACCTTTACGTCCAAGGTCATCGCCCGTGACGCGACGAAGGATTTTGAACGTGTCGAACTGCCCTTCCACTATCTGATAGGGTGGTTGCTGATGCATTGCCGGTCTTTAATGAGGCCTGGCCCCGAAGATGGCGTAACTGCAGATGACGCCTTTATCTTTCAATATCGCCGCATACCTTGGGCTTGCGAGACTACGCGCGTCTGTAGGATGGCGCTGTCGAGAGTGGACAGATACAATTTTTTCGTATCTGTTCCTCAATTTATTGCTGAAGAAGTTAGGGCCGTACATCTGGATGGTATCGGGCCTCCCCACTTCTTGGACGGCAAGATGCTCCTTTGGTTGCACAACATTCACCCTTCCCACCTGGTATACCGCAACCGCAACGCTGGCTACTTGGAGCCTTACTTGCCCAGTAGGTTCTTCCGACAATTTGGGTATAGCCAGCTATTCTTGGACAGTCCCAGCTCTTGCCTGGGTTTCGAAGGCAGCGTCCTTGACGGTATCATAGCCTGGCACTATTACAACACAGTTCATACCCGTACCAGCTTCTCAGTTCCTGATGCTGGAGTGTCAGGTGAGATCTTGTATCTAGCAGCTATATACCACGTCATGGCGAACAAGCCTCTTGTTGATTTTGACCCGAATACCTGCTTTATCGTCGGTACTGGCTTGGCGGAGAAGCCCCAGGGGTCCAAGGCGAGGAGGAAGAAGAAGAACACGGTCGCTGCGTCGGACTCGGAATTTGCCAACGCGAACGAAGAGGATGACGAGCATGAGCATGATCCCGACAACTCTCTCCCTCCTGCAGATGAGGTGGTGGCGGATCAGCTGCCCGTTGTGCCGAGCTATTCCCGAAAGCGAAGCAGGCCCGAGTCTGCTGGTGGCGGCAGAACCTACTCCGTGAAACGGGCTGCGGTTAAGCCTCGTCGGCTGCTCATTAAGGAGAGAGGCGAGGATATGGGCTCCATTTCGGAGGTGAATTGAATTACAACCATCTCCTTCTTTAGCTCTTCCTTTTCCTAAACTATGATCTAATCATTTTTCTTTTCTCTGTAGGCGTCAGAAGAGTCAGACTTTCAAGAGCCAGCCGTTGTTTCTGAAGTCAACCCGGCCCTGACCACTTTGATTAGTGATATGTGTGCCGAGATTATTTCTGTCGGGGTTTTCTCGGCGGCGGCTGAGGGGTCTCACGTTGCTGAGGTCTCGACCCAGGGCGACGTGGGCTCCGCTGAACCTGTCCTCGAGACTGCTGAACTTCAGCAGGGTGACGCTGCTCCAGTTGTATCTCCTTTCGGGGCGGCTGGGGCAGAGGAACCAGCTGAATTCGGCTCGGGTGTCACTGGCGAAGAGATTACGACGGCTGTGAGCGAACCTCAGCCTCCGTAACTCTCCTCTGGTAAGATAAGCCAAGTCTGGACTAGTGAGGAGGCTCATTCGCTCTATCATCACATCCTTTGGATTAAGCTGATTGATGGTTGCTCTGGACATACAGGTCCTGCTCCTTCACTGCCAATGTCGGACATTGTCAGGGTAGAGTTCGTCAGAGGGGACCTGGCGGAAGAGAGCGTGCCTCCTCTCCCTCTAACTTATATTGAGGGATCTTCCGCTGTATCAAGTTCGGGAGTACAAGCGGCGGAACGATCGGAGCAGGAAGAACTGGTCCCTGCACCCTCATATGTTCATGTGGCTCTAGAGGTCGACCTCTCTACCCTGCCGAGCCTCCGGATTCTTCGGGCGGCGGAAAAAGAATTGGCCGCTATTCAAGCGTCCTTTCACTCAGAATTTGTTTCCCTCGTGGCAGGGGCATCAAGTTCCGTTGTGTCTTTTTCGACTCTGCCAGCCACTCTCCCTTTGACGCCGTCTTCTTCGGAAGTACTGGATGAATCGTCAAGGGATGTGGTTGACAATTTCTACCGTCACCTGAGGCGAGGAGTCGAAGCTGCTGTGGAGAGGGGGATCTCTTTTGCCCTGGCCCGTCAATGTGCTCGTGGCCAGATTGAAATTCTTAGAACCCTTCCCGGTGGGGCGGGGATAGTTGAGCTTCTAGAACCTAAATTGCTAGAGGCAGATCAGCTTGTGGCCCAGTTTCAAGTACTGCGGCAAGTTGATCTGTCTTCAGCGATAGATCAGGAGCGGGCCTTCCTCATCACTGTCGTGGAGAAGGTACGGACCGCACGAGATACGTCTAAGCCGGTTATCATAAAGGACCTCGACGATCTGTCTCTTCAGTACGATTAGCTGAGCCGCAAGAGCGAGGATTGTGTTGCTCGGGAGGCGGCCGCCTCTCGCAGAATAATCGATAAGAGGGAGCAGATCCTCGAGCTCCAGAGGAAGCTGGCTTTCTTGGAATCTGAGCTCGAGGCCTCCTGCACGGATAAAGAGCTAATCGTTCAGGAGGCCGAAAAGGTCACCCGAGCTTCTGCTGGCCTGGAACGTGCTCTGAAGAGACTCGAAGATGGATGGCAGACCCAAGCGCATCTGGAGGATGCAGAGCGGCTGACTCAGGAGGCCAAGCGCTGGGCCAAGCTGCGATTTGAGCGGTCGACCGCCGTGCTGAGGGACCGTCTCAGAGAATTATGTATAGCCGAACCATAGTCGGCTTTTTTTCTTTCTTTCTTTGTCGTTTTCCTTTGTTTTGATAGGGACGTGGTCCCCAAATATGTCGTACTTTTGCTTTTTAATAAATGTCTATGTTTTCATCATCCATCATCTATTGTGATTGTACTGTATCTTTGGTATTCGTGATATTTGCCTCACTGGGGGACTTTTTGTGGACCTATTACCCTTGGCATACCTTGGTTGTAGGTACGGATAATAAGTTTGATAGAAATACCTAGAACGATTCCGTGGTGAGACGGGCATGGAAGTTCTTGGAATTGGGCGAAAGAACGCCAAGGAACAGCTGGGCTCCGAAGGCGTATGATAATGAGAAAAGAGGCGCATGTAATAGGAGATCTAGTGCAGCATTTATGGTCAACAGCGGACACTTGTGGTCAACTGTGGACATTTGCGGTCAACTGAGGACATTTGTGGTCAACTGAGGACATTTGTGGTCAACTGAGGACATTTGTGGGCTTATTATTCTTGGCGTACCCTGGTTTTGGATACGGATAATAAGTCGAGAGAGAACCAACATACTTACTCAGAGACGTGGTAAATATGAGTGTTTCTTCAATGGAGTCTTCCTACTAAGAGGTAATGAGGACGTGGCAAGAGTGGACACCATGAAGGGTACATAGAACAACTCAGAGGTAATATGGACGTGGAAGTTCTACGTGAGGGGTGGTTTGTATTTGATGGAAGTTAAACAACTCAGAGGTGACATCGACGTGGTTGTTTCGGAAAATTTGTGGATCTGTTACCCTTTTTATGCACTGAAAGTGCGGGTAGTAGATCATGAGAAAGGAGCTCTTTTAGGGAGAAAGTTCAGAGGTATGATCATACATGACTTACTACCCAGAAGATGCGATATAGACTCATTTGGGATGACCAGAGTGTAAGTTCAGCGGTACCTAAGGGTACATAACTTAACAATCTGATTGATTCAAAGGATGTCCTTCAGACATAATACTTCTTCATGAACTTGCCGTTGACGGGCAACATGAGCAAGTCTCCATTTTGTTTTGCGAGGCGGTAAGCACCATTGGAGAATACAGCCTCGATGACAAACGGGCCTTCCCACTTTGGCTGGAATTTGTCGATGGTTTTGTGAGTCATAACCATCGGCCTCGGAACTGCCAGAACAAGATCGCCTACTTGGAATGTCCTGAGCTTAACCTTCTTGTTGAAGGCACCCGAGATGCGTGCTTGATAAAGCTTGATTCGTTGTTGAGCTAACAGGCGCTTCTCATCCAAGGCCTCCAACTCTTGCAGGCGATGACAGTATCATCCGTCATCAATCGGTAGGTGAGGGTGACGCGGAGCGAGGGGATTTGAGTCTCTAGTGGGAGAACTTCCTCACTTCCATACACCAGAGAGAATGGTGTGCTCCCAGTGGCCGTCCGAACTGTAGTACGGTACGCCCATAAGCATTCGCCAAGCTTTTTATTCCAGTCGCGTTTGTTGGAAGACACGAACTTCTTGAGCAGCTTGATTATAGTTTTGTTGAATGCTTCTGCCAACACATTCGCCGTCGGATTGTACGGTGTTGCAGCAATATTCTGGATCCGATGCTTGTCACAAAACCGATAGAAGACGTGGCTAGCGAACTACGGACCGTTGTCGTGGATGATCCTTCGGGACAGTCCAAAGCGATAGATGACGTAATGCTTGAGGAAGCTAATCACATTTGATGTCTTCACCTCTGCAAGCGGGACAGCTTTCGCCTATTTGGAGAAGTAATCTGTAATATCCAGTATGAAGCGGTGCCCTCTGGATGAAGGTGGAGAGATAGGACCAATGATATCCATTTCCCATGCTTCGAATGGCCAGGATGCTACCGTCAGATGTAGAAACTCGGATTGTTGGTGGATGAAATCTGCGTGGACTTGACAGGCTTTGCACTTTCTTGCATAGTCTATCGCATCTGCAACCATCGTGGGCCAGTAATAGCCCATTCGGCGAAGGCGGTCTTGTAATTTCGGGCCAGGCTGATGGGCCCCGCAGACGTCGTCATGTGCTTCACGTACAGCTTCTTTGGCTTCTGTATTGGACAGACACCGAAGCAGTAATCCATCGTATGATCGCCGATACAGCATTTTCGTCTCTGTATTGTAGAAGAATCTGAGGGAACGTCTTCTGATAGAAGTTGCTTCCTTTGGATTCTCGGGCAAGATGCCATAGACTACGAAGTCTACGAATGGCTGTCTCCTGTCTGGGGCTTCGTCAACCGTCTGAGCGGAATAACTTGCTACAAATTGAACGTTATTTTTGGGACAGACCAATTCATGGCCTATCACGTCCACCAAGTGATGAGCATGATTCAGCCGCTAAGGAAGTGGCAAGACCTGCTAAGACATCGGGTTCGATATTTTGGAGTCTGGGAACATGTTCTATGAAGAACCCTTCAAATGACGAAATGATGTTGATCGCTATTTGGTGATAGGGAATCATATCTTCAAGACGAACTTCGTATGAACCCCGGATCTGATTGACGATTAACTACGAATCGACGTATGCTTCAAGATACTCTACCCCCAACTCATTTGCAAGTCGGAGGCCAATGACTAAGGCGTTGTACTCGGCCATGTTGTTTGAATATGGTTCCGTAAGGGAGTAAGCCCGATTGATCACTAGCCCGGAGGGAGAAATCAGCACCACTCGGACTCCAGTGACGATGTTGCCCTTGGGCCCAGTTCTGGAAGCGACGTCGAAGAACATTCGCCATACGGCATCATGAGAGGCCACATTTGAACTGGCGACCTCATCTGGAATCTCTTCGTCTATTTTTGTTGACTTCGAACCTGGATGAGCTGCTAAAAAGTCTGCCAGAGCTTGACCTTTAATAGCCTTTTGTGAGACAAAGATCATGTGGTAGGGAGACAATAATATCGCCCAGGTAGCGAGGCGAGAGCTGAGTGCACCTGGCTTGGTCATGAGGACCCTGAGGGGGTTAACTCTTGATACGACATAGATGGTTTGTCCTATGACGTAGTGTCGCGTCTTCTGAATGGCGAACACCAGAGCAAGGCATTCCTTTTCCACGGCAGTGTATCGATGCTCAGGCCCCATCATCATTCGACTGAGGTAATATATAGCTTGCTCATGGCCTGCATCATTATTTTGTGCTAGTAAAGCACCGAGAGAATGCTCCATTGCTCGCACATAGAGCAGGAATGGTTTTCCAGCAACCGGGGCCACCAGGACTGGAGGGTTCGACAGATATTCTTTGATGCTATCGAAGGCGCGCTGGCATTCTTTATCCCATACGAATGAAACGCCCTTCTTCATGAGGTGGGTGAATGGCTGACATCGTCCGGAGAGGTTAGAGATAAACCTCCTGATGTAGGCTAGCCTCCCTTGAAGACCTTAGAGTTCACGAAGATTTTTCGGGGGACTCATCTCCATGATTGCCTTCATTTTCTCAGGATCTATGTGGATTCCCTGGGCAGTGATGATAAAACCCAAGAATTTTCCACTAGATACGCCCAAGAAGGATTTGGTAGGATTCATCTTCAAGTTGTGCGCTCGCATCCGGTCGAATACCGTTCTCAGGTCCTGCAGATGGTCTCCCTTAGAGTGGCTTTTGACGGCAATGTCATCAACATAACACTCCACGGTTTTACGTAGGTGATCTCTGAAGATGACACTCATAGCTCTTTGATAGGTGGTGCCAGCATTCTTTAAATCGAAGGGCATGACTATGTAACAGTACACGCCAATCGGTATTCTGAATGATGTATGCTTTTTGTTGTCAGGAAACATCTTAATTTGGTTGTATCCTGAGAAGCCATCCATGAATGACATGCGCTCAAAGCCACATATGTTGTCAATCATGATATCCGTGATGGAAAGAGGGGACTCATCTTTGGGACATGCCTTGTTCAGATGCGAAAGTCGATGCATATTCGGATCTTCCCATTCTTCATGAGGACTGGTACTATGTTGGCTACCCAGTCTGGATGATGTTCCTCTCGGATGAAGCCGCTGGGTATCAGTTTGTTGACCTCAGCTTCGATGGAGTTCATGATGTCCGGGCGGAACCGTCGTTGCTGTTGTTTGACCGGCTTTGCGTCAGGACGAATGTTGAGCTTGTGGAGTGCAACCTCGAGGTTTAGCCCTGGCATGTCTTCATAACTCCAGGCGAACACGTCAATATATTCTTCAACGAGTTGCAGTAGCGATTCCCACTCTTCGTCTGTCAGACTTTTGCTAACGAAGATTAGTTTTGGGGAAGGCTCGTTGCCGAGGTCAACTTGCATGACCTCATCTTCAGTAGGGGGCTCTCTTTATTCGAACCACTTTTCCCATTGTGCATCTAACTGTTGGGCCCACGGCTCTAACTCAAGAAGTTCAGGAATGTCTTCATCTTCTTCATAGGTGTCGGCAAAATGCCATATTGACAGACAAGATTTGCCTGAATACGTCCCCGATGCTGACATCTGAATCAGAAGTTGGTGATCCGGTTGAGTGTGAATGCCAGTCGCATTCCTCATCTGAGCTTTCAGGGGTCGTTGCAGGTGTAACATAACATAGCCCACATCTGGTCTTGTTGTAGTAATCTCGTGGTTTTTCAGCCGGAACTGGTAACTGTAAGGGTAACCGCCGACTAGTACCATAATTTAAGCCTGGCGTAGTCTCCAGATCATATCCCTATTTTTGCATGAGATACTTGGATTGGGAGCTATACAGATAAAGGGGCAGTCTCCCGGTGTCGGGTTCGAGATCAACTTCTTCTATCCTGAAGGGCTGTGGATCATTCTTCCGGTCGAAGATGATTGGATGATCCTCTCCCTCGACTATGCGGTAAGCATCTTCCACTGGAGTAAGTTGGTTTGTGGTGTAGACATTTGTCACCTCTGTGTGTAGGTGGGTGCCTATACCGTGTTCCATAGCATACATTGTACAAAGCTTATTAAGCTCGAGGTAGTTCAAAGATAGCCCTTTATTGACGAAGTAAGGTATCTTTTCCAGTGGAATTACATCATCTGTGGATGGAACATCAGTGTGAGAAGCCACATACTTGGCCAGCTCTGACTCTTCTTCGGCCACCCCCTGTGTCAATGAAGACTGGGAGGATGACTTGGGCAGCTTAATCATCAGGGGCTCCACTGGTGGAGCAGAACATGGAGTCGTTGGCATACTAGCGACCCCCAGTTTGGTACTCGGTACTGGGCGGGGAGTTATTGGCTGGCTAGCAGTCCCCAGCTTAGCGCTCGGCTGCCGATTTATTCTGGAAAGACGAATCGTCATCGGCTTGACAGAGGGATTGAGCTCCTCTGTTTGTTGCTGGCTAGCTCTAGGCTGCCTGATTGTCAGTGGCTCTGTCGTGGGTCTTGGCGCTTGGCCAGACCTTGGCAGTCGGATTATCATCTGCCCTTCCAGTACAGAAAGGCTTATTGCATCCTTACGCAGAGTGGCTGTAAGGGGTGCAGTTCTGCCAGGTTTACGGGCTTGGAGGTGGATCGTCAGAGGTTCTTCCGATCCAGTTGCCGCCTCAGTTTGAGCTTGAGTATCTCCTTCGACAAGGTGCCTTTTTGACTTCTCGTACAAGCATGAATCTGAGTAGTAGGATTCGACCCCCTTAAAGGGATCGATGTCGGCAAATTCTGTCCTTACGAAGCCGTGCTTGTCGACGTACTTGAAGCACTGGTGCTGTATGGAAGGCACGATCATGTAATCGTGTATCCAAGGATGCCCCAGGAGAATATTGTAGGAAGTGTCCGCATCTATGACATAACAGGTCACTTCTGACTGAAGGTCACCGATTTGGCACTTTAGGCGAATCTTCCCAATCGGATAGCTTCTGCCTGAATTGAAACCACTGAAGGCAGTGCTTGTCGGTGTCAGGTGATGCATTGGGATGTGCAGATGGTGCAGCAGGCTCTTCGGGATGATGCTTATGGAAGAACCGGGATCAATATGCATCCGATCCACCTTGATGTCGCCAATGTATCCAGTATAATACAGAGGGCGATCGTACAGGTTGGTCTTGATAAGAATATCCTGCAGAGTGAAGACAATGTTGGGCATTGCACCTGTGCAAGCGCTGTCCTGGAGATCTGCAGGCGAGCTCTCCCCAGTGAGATTGGACTGAGCCAGATATGCGACGGCATTCTGGAGTGCCTCGTTCAGTGTGACGCGAACATCTTTGGAGAGTCTCAGGAGCTCGTATAGCGACAATTTGGTCGGTGTGTTGGCCAATTGTGCCAAGATGTCAAAGTTGTAGGGCCTCTCCAGCCCATGAGGCGCCTCTTTTCGGAGTGGTTTGTCAAAGCGAGTCTCCTTCGGCCTAGGCTTGTCGGTCGTCGGAGGCTGAGAAGGTCCTAGAGCATCAGCAGTAGCCGGCTGATGATCTTCAGTCGAGTTACCCAGTGTAGGTTAGGATTGTGCACCCGACCGGGTGACGACAGCTGTAGCTTCTTCGACCTCTGCCGAGATTGTGCGGCAGGATTTGACTTTCCCACTCTTCTTCTTGCTGGTGGAGTCACTTCAGGTACTAGTTCCGGATGGACCCACACGACCTCCCCTCGTGATGTGGTGCGAGGCACTAGACCAGCGGCCTGGTCTCAGGGAGGTGGAAGGTTAGCGACCTCCATCTTTGTCTTGGGGACGAGTACTACTCCATTTTGAGTCTTTGTCGGAGGAAAGCTGCCGAACTGTACTGACACCATGTTGGCTGCCACGGTCACCTCTTCGAAATCAATGGCCAGGGCCTTAGAATCGATGAGATACTGGATGTATCGCTTCAGTTGGAAGCAGTCTTGCGTGGCATGGTGGACATAGCGATGGTAGTGGCAATACTTGGGGCTCTCCATCTCTGCAGGACGAGGTTTACGCCTTGGAGGAGGGAGCTGAATTCGATCTCCTTGTATGAGCATGTCAAGAATTGGCTTGACATGGCTGTCTTCAAAGGAGTAAGTCATCTGCGGCCACTGCTTCTTTGCCGGCTTTGGTTCGGGTTTCGGGGCTGTGTCGGCCACCAATGCCTGCTTGCCCTTGTTGTCTCGGTTGCTGGAGGAATTACCACCGTTGTTGTTGTTGGCGTTAGGGCGTTTGCCCTTGTCCTCCCCTTCCGAGATGTACAATCCCAGTTGGCGAGCTTTCTTCAACTTTCCTCTGCGCTAGTGGCGCTGATGATGAAAGTCTTCCAATCCTTGAATTGACTTTCGCCCATCCAGAGGCTGATTGTGGGGAGTAGCCTCTTTTGGCAAATTTTAATTAAGGAGGAATCAGGGTTACCGGAAGGCAACTTCATCGCGGTTTGGCAAAACCGCTCAATATAGTTCCTTGTCAGCTCCTTTTCTCTTTGAACAACGTCCATGAGGGTGGACATCATCACGTCTTGTCCTACTTCGTAGAACCTCTCCAGGAACATACATTTGAAGCCGACGAAGGAATGGATGCAGTTGTCCGGCAAGTTGCGGTACCAGTCGAAGGTGACCCCTTCCAATGCCCCGATGAACAATCGCGTAAGGATGGCATCGTCATGGGGCAGATGGTCGGTTGTGACCTCAAAGTAAGTGATGTACCGGCTTGCAGAGGTTTTGCCATTATAGGGATTGATGTTGAATAGCTTATATCTTGGTGGAAAGGGAACATCTCTCCATGCAGCAGGATACGGTTGTCGTATTCTGAGGTCCTGGGAGGTTTCTCGATCGTGAAACATGTCCTGGAGCTCCTGGACCTCTCTTCTTGCCTCCCTGGCCTCGTCTGCAGCGGTAGAAGCCGATATTTCAGGAGGATTATCACCCAGGTTTGGTGCAGCTGAGTTCGGGTCCGTATTGACCGTGGGACCCAAGTTTGTTTGGCCAGGCGTCCTTCCTTGGAGAGTTCGAAGGGCCGCTTTGATCTCGTCCATGGACTTGACCAAGGTATGCAGTATGGCCTCCAGAGTGTCGATTCATTGGCGATCACTGGGACCGCCTTGGTCGCTGTTTGTCACGAACACCGTCCTCACATAAGGAGAGATGGAAGGAACTGTGGAGGACGTGCCCTCTGAATCATACCCTTGTACCGAGAAATCATCGGGGTATGTAGGAATGTTCTCCTCTGGTTCAGACTCAGAGTAAGTGTTACCCCCTGCATAGGAGGCTGCCTCGTCTTGGGACCCGTGGACGTCCTCAGGGACGTCAGGATCCACTGCATCTGTGGGGGGAATTGTTTCCCCTGGGGCATCTTCTTGGAACACCGGATTGTTGTGGACGTTCGGAAGGGTGCTACCCCCAGCTTCGGCCACCCCCAGAGGTGCAGTTGATGAATCCCCAAGTGTTGAAGCTTTCGTTTTAGAGCGGATGCCTTGAAAAACTCCTCCTGTGGTGGTTGTGGACAATCGCTTGGATGAGAATTTCCTGGCCACACTAGTTGAGATCGTTGGGCTGGAAACATTCGTCTTCTTCCCCGCCTTGTCGGTAGGGATCTTCTGAGCAGAATTGCAGGAGGCAACATGAAGTGCCTCGTCCCCTGAGCTTGGTTGTTGCAGTCGTTGGAAAATTGACCGTCGCTATTCTTGTACTGCCGCGTTGTTGCAGCAGCAGTTGATAATGACTTGGGTGCAGTGATGTCCATGGAAGAACTCTCTGCACACCGAGGATTCTTCTCTTTCCTTGTGCTTGTGAAGGATCACGTCACGCAAGTCAGGTGCCTCTCGAGCAACCTTTACACCCGTTTTGTGGGCCCGGGAATCCCGATCTTCCGAGTGTGTTGGCACCATGTTTTCTTCCTGATTGTTGGGAGACTCATGGGAACCACTCTGTCTGTTTGCCGCTGGGGGCTGGACTCGAGTGGTTCTGTACAACTTTCCATTGGAGGCCCGCATAACAGTAAGCGAGCGCTCGGATGGTCAGAGGTTGGGACAGCTGACTAGGCTCGCCGAGCCCGCGCTGTCCTAGACTTCTTCGCTCTAGCACCTGAAGGTGCATAGTAGGAAGAGTCCAAATGGTGCCGTACAGAGTCTGGCATATTTTTTTGGGAGCATCTGGAGTCAGGACCGCGTGAGAGGCGGTCAAAGGCTGAACCCGAGCCGCATGGAGCAAATGATCTGCGGCTGGGCTTGGAGGCCGCATAGGCTGTCTTCATGCGGCTAGGATTTGTGGTCGCTGGAGCAGTTTGCATGCGGCTGGGAGTTGTGGCCGCATGAGCCTCCTTCATGCGGCTGGCAGTTGTGGCCGCATGAGCCTTCTCCATGCGGCTGGAAGTATTGGCCGCATGGGCTTTCTCCATACGACTGGAAGTATTGGCCGTATGAGCCTTCTCCATGCGGCTGGCCTTTGTGGCCGCATGAGTCTTCATGCGGCTGGCGCCCTTATGCGGCTTCCGCATAGAGTTCCCCTTGTTCCCGTAAGTCCAGCATCGTAGTGCTTTCCTCTGCCAGACTTAGGGACAACAGGGTTCTCTATGGTCTGAAGTGTGGCCGCATGCGAATCTCTGCCGTCCTGGGCAGCAGAGAATACTTCGTCCAGAGCTTGGGGAGGGGCAAATGATTTGGGCCTCCACTCCCTGCGGACCTTCTTCGTGCGGGCTCGCTTCTGGACCGGGCCAGCGCTCCCGTCGGTGAGCATTTCTTCAAACACTTGTTGGTCGAAGCGGACGACCAGCATCTGTTGTGTGGAGCCAAGTTTGGCTGCGTCCGATTGCGTCACCAACTTCTCAGCCGTAGAGAAGTTAGTCCCCAGCAGAGTCACCGTCGTGTTTGCCATTGATTATAAAAGAACAGAACAGTTATATGGTAGGACTGGACTTTTACTTCACAATACAAACTCGCTCGTACAAAAAGAGCCTAGGAACAAAACCTAGGAAAAGCAATCTAAGTACAATTGTTTAGTTTTTTTGGCGGTGACGGTAGAGGCTCGGGAGAGTGACGGCAACTCTGCCTTACTCCTTGGACGATCGAACGCAGCTTCAGCTCCGGGGAAGAAATGATCTTTGTGTGGGCGGGGGTTGCTGGTCTCTCTGTTCGGGCTCTGTGCGTATAACTCTGTGCCTCCTTTCGTTCCTGCCTCTCTTTGCTATTTATAGGAGTGGCGTGTGCAGTAATTGCCCCTTAAAAAGTGGGTGGTTAGAGATTCGTTAAGATTTGTCCTGATCCTGTTTGTTGAAGATCAATCCGGACTATTTATGTTGATTGCAACAAATCTGCATCATTTATTGGAAGTTGATCTGGACAATTATGATGATTGCAATAAATCTGTATTGGGCAGTTATGATGATTGCAATAAATCTGCATTGTTATAATTTGCTGGTAGCAATAAATCCGAGTGGATAAGTCTTAATCAATCTCCTGCCACGTGTCCCAATTGCCTGTTATGTTGATTGCCATAAATCTGAATTGTTAGGATTTGATCAACTCCTGCCACGTGTCCCAACTACTGCGAGCCGCATGGAGGACTGTCATAGTAGAGCCGCATGAGTGTGGCCTTTAACTGAACCGCATGGAAGTCCTTTAACTGAACCGCATGGAAGTCCTTTAATCTGAGCCGCATGGACGTCCTTACAACTGAGCCGCAAGGAAGTCCTTTAATTTGAGCCGCATGGAAGTCCTTACAACTGAGCCGTATGGAAGTCCTTACAACTGAGCTGCATGGAAGTCCTTACAACTGAGCCGCATGGAAGTAGCCCCACAACCGAGCCGCATGGGGATGGCAGCCGCATGAGGGGTGGCCTCCAACTGAACCGCATAAGGTGGACCCCACGACCGAGCCGCATGGAACTCTTTGAAGCGATCCGCATAAGGAGCTTTGGAATTAGTAGATTGTGCCAGCTATAAAGATTTTATCTCGTCTCTCTAGGAGCACGCCATTATGACGGAGCCATCATTTTACCTTTATGTCAGAGCTGTCAATCTGTCGTTGTTAGAGCTGCCGCTTTCCTGTGTCAGGATAATTAATGAGCCAGCTGCTCAGAGTATTTATGGCCAGCTGTAAAGGCTTGTTTTGAGCCGCATGAGGCCACGTGGCTTCCTCTTCATCTTTCTGAGCCGCATGAGGCTCTCGGGTCTTTTGAGCCGCATGAAGGATCCTTCAGCTATGAACCGCATGGGGCTGATTTCCGGGCCGTATAAGAATTTATTTATATTTTTCCATGCTTCTACACTCAATAAGGTAGCCTAACCATACTAAAGTGAACATGTAGTTAAGAACAAACCTTTCGTCGTATGAGCCCTGGCTGTAAATGGAATCTGATATAGTCTCCACTTGGGGACCAGTGACCTAAGCGCATGACGTTCAAAAACGACAGTGGCCAACCTGAGGGGGTAATCATACCCGTATCTCCAGCGGAGTTTCCGGGTTACAAGGGAATGTGTAATAGAAGCCCATACGACAAGGAAATGTTCTCCCCACCCGATGTACCTATCAAGTCGCATCCGCGATCATGTAACACTACTAACCGTCAAGTCTTCTAACATACATCTATTGAAAGTTAGACCTAATGCACGTCCCATACGCATCTTTAGTCGCCGTGTCCGCATCAAGTCAAACACCGTCCTCAAGTCGTCCAAATGGCTGGATTTCTTCTTGCATTTAACGGCATTGTCATCAACAAAACATTCTACCATTTTTCGGAGGTGTTTGCGGAATATGATGCTCATAGCCCGTTGGTATGTTGCTCCCGCATTCTTCAACCCGAAGGGCATTACCGTGTAACTATATATCCCTTTTGGAGTCCGGAATGAAGTATGCTTTTCGTCTTCAAGGAACATCTTGATCTGGTTGTTGCCTGAGAAACCATCTATAAAGGACATACGCTCGAAGCCACAAGTGTTGTCAATCATCACGTTGGTGATCGGAAGGGGGAACTCATCTTTTGGACAGGCCTGTAGAAGCATGAAAAAATACAGACATATCAAAAGCGTAGGTGACAATACTTGCTACACATGACCTCCCAAACGCGCAAGTACCCCAAAAGCGCAGACAACAAACAATAGCCGCAATGAGACGTACAAAGAGGGTGCAGAAAGAGTTCTTTATTAAAACTATGTCTACAAAGATCTATTACAGATTCTTCATGATTATATATAAATACTAGAACACCTAAAGTCTACAAGTGGGCAATTTTCTTCACAAGTGCGTAGCCCCTAGACGCATAGCCTATCAGAGCAGATCACTTCCTCGTCAGAGCAAGCCGCTTCCTAGCCAGACGCGAAGGAACTCCAATATGGCTAATGAAGCAGCCATTGGCCCAAGACAGAATGCAGCTCCTGCTGCCACGCTACTACGACTCCTGATCAGGGCAGAGCACAACCTGTAGCTCTTCAGATTGGCAATCGATCCAAACCCGGAGGCTTGGATCTCGAAGACCTCCAAGATGTTGTTCATGTTCAAACTCCTCATGACAAATGCTAAAGTGCATCTCAAGATCCAGCATCAGTTCTTCTACAATGACTTAGCTTCTTTGAACGAAGAGATCCACAACCAACAGTCGACTTGTGCAGGGCCAACGGTCGTTAGAAGCCAAGTCAGGATCGAGCATGACAGTAGGAATGCTAAGAGACAGTGGATGTAACCCTTCAAAAAAGATTTCCTTTATATAGGCTGAGTGCGGTCCAACCCACATGCCACATGGCCATCGGTCAAATACTCCCAAATTAATGGGATGAACCTAAGACTCAGCACAATGAATCTCATTCAATAGGTTCATTTGACTGAATACTAGGCCATAAGCTTCTTGAATTCCCCAAATGACGGTAACAATTAAAGAAGAGGATGACTGACTCATCCGTTAAAAGAGCTGTCATTTAATTGCTCTTATGACTTCGACAAAGCTAGCTCCTTCAAACTCAGAAGCTGCAGTCACGTCGGTTCAATCCAGAAGTGCAGACCGTTCAACGGTTTCCTCATCTGACATTTGTTGCATCAAGCACAAGTCTACCCGTCGCCAAAAGTGCAGAGACTCCATTGACTTCGAAACACAGTCTACTCATCACCAAAAAGCGCAGTGACTCCGTCGTCTTCGAAAACACCGTCTACTCGTCGCCCTAAAGCGTAGTGACTCCATCATCTTCAAAATACAGTCTACTCTTCGCCCCAAGGCACAGTGACTCCGTCGCCTGAAGTACAGTCTCCTTGTCGCCAAGAAGCGCAGTGACTCCATCGTCTTCAAAACATCGTCTACTCGTCGCCCAAAAGCGCAGTAACTCCGTAGTCTTCGAAACACAATCCACTCATTGCCCAAGCGTGCAGTGACATCCAAGCCTCACCAGGAGTCCAGCTCGCATAGAAGCGTAGTCTCACGAGGTGACATGGTTTCATATGGCTAGACAGGTGCTTATATCTTTTCGGATATCACCCCAATTGGTTTGTTTAAACCACCGTTCTTAAGATAGAACAGAGTTTGATTTTTTTGAAAAAAGCAATATCATATCGGTTTTTTAAACCACAGATAAGGACGAAGTTTATTCTTATGGACGAGGGCCATACCCAATAAGTTTGTTTAAACCAATGGCCCCCTAAGATAAGACAAAATCCAACTTCGGGGATAGGAACAGAATCTGCTCAAGTTCATCCGAGCAACAATAAATACACGCCATATGTCATTTATTCAGTTGTTGATAATTCCCCCAAGATCTAGATAAAGGAGAATCCTAGCGACCGCTACGTGTCAGCTCAGCAGCAACCCTCATCGTGCAACCTTGAGATTCTCTCATATCTCTACGTACAGCATTCCTGCACAATCCTTATGCACATCATATATCTGCTTCCCTATAAATAGAAGGAGTTTTCCTTCGATAAAGAGGCTTCTAAATCTTTACAACTTCGATGTCCTCTTGATTGGCAACCCCAGAGTTCCAATTACAAGCACCAGAAAACTAGATGAGAGCGACTCTGCTGGGGACTTCCTTCTCCTCCAACGAGAAGGTGGTGACGCAATCTGACGACAACTTTCTAGGATCTTCTCAAAAGACGTTTGTCGTACGTTTCGACCAACAAGCTTTTGAAGATCTTCTTTCTGAGAAAAGGTCGAGTCCTTCGAAGCGGTACGTAAAATCGAAGAAGACTCGACGCACCTGGGTGGCGAAGGCGACTGCGACGAGCAGTACGATGGAAGGAACTGCGCTCCAGACCCCCCTGAACGATGAAGTCCCGAAGAAGATTTCGGCTGCTGCTGCCATGCCGCCTCACTCAGTCCCCGCTTCGGGAAGGCGCAACGAGGAGTTCGGCTCCCCTATGGTGGGCTTGACAAAGGCACGGCATCGGAAGAAACGTGCAATGACCCACATACTGGTGGAGGACGTTGCACAGGCAAGAACTTCTGTCTTTGATAGAATTGACTATCCATTGGGTAAGACTATGTTGGATCTTTGATGTACGCCTTAGGGTACACGCAAAGAGATCTAAGGCAGCACGTGCCTTACACGGCCAAAGTGCTATGCCAACCACTCTGTTGGACTCTGAATACAACGCATCTTCTAGGGGTAGTAGTTAGAAATCCAAGGCAGCACACGTCTCACACGATCAACGTGCTATGCCAACAGCTGACCAAAGGCCCATGTTGACAGTCACGCGCACAGCCAATGGAAGGCTATACAAAAATGGTCCAGTGGCTTCGATGCCTCGACTGGTAAAACCTCGCTGTCAATTGAGCGCTCAAGCACACGATTCAAGCCAGGGGGTACCTACTTTCGAGATAGACTCGTGCGAACAGTATTCTTGTAAGCATGGAAGGAGTCTACCTCATTAGCAACTCTCTAATCATGACCTGAGCATGTCTCACGTGCAGGAACAAAGAAGAGAGAAGCTATCTCCACATCCTCACTCCTGCGTGCAGCTTTTCTATGCGCACGAAAGGAATACAGGAGTGGAGACCTCAACAACTCCCCACAAGCGTAAAACGAGGAAGGGGTCTGCGGCACAGGGCATGTCTAAACCAAGGCCCAACTGCACCTAGATCACCATCAACTGTCGCTGTTGCCAAACAGCCGCTTCACCGCCAAAGAGGCGGTCCGTCTTCCAAAGACTGTGATCAATGGCATATAATGAAGAAGAAGATGAACTCCGTATTACTTTATGCAACACAGCACAGGGCTCTCCGCCTCTCAAGAATCTTTCTAAGAATCCTTTCGTGTCAGCTAACAAGCCCAAAAACTGGCCTGGACGTAGCAAGACGGTACTACCCAGTACGGGTGTGTTCCAAGGCACGCGCTCCAAATCAGGATCCTTGCCACAAGGAGATGAAACGTCAGTTACAATATTAGCTGGAGGTGGCCAACCCTCCACCATTCATGACAATCCCACATTCCAACCCAATGAAGGATTGTATGACACAGACGCTTCCGCAGGCGTAGGTAGTCAAAAAGCTGGGGGGTAGCAATTACAATGAGTCTGAGGATGATTGCAACCTACCAGTTTATCCTCAAGACGACGGGACTCAGGCGTCTGAACCAGAGAGCGAAAGATCGACCGTCCCTTCTACTTATCCGCACATGATGTCCATGTTCATGGTCGAAGGCGACAACGTGGACAACAACGAAGGATCCTGTCAACAGAAGTGTATAGAGGCCCTTGAGATGGGCCTAAATACGTTGAACGATACTATAAAGATCTTTGTAGGCCCAGTCAGCAGAAGTGTATAGTCAGCAGAAATTGACACCCACTGTCTCCACTCCTACAAACCAAGACCCAGGGACTAACGGCGGGCCCAATGCGCCTCATGTCCTAAGCCAAGCAGCGCCCCCATCATCTACTCCATCAACAACAGGACCTGCAATGTCGAGTGAAGTACAGCAGGCCCTCAAAGAGTTGTACGCTTGCCACGATGCCAGGGAAAAGCGAGAATCACTCCAAAAGATGGGGATTCGGCAACCATATCCTGCCGAATGGGATAATGTGATCTATCCTCCCAAATATAATCCGCAGACGCTTATGTCGTTCGATGCGAAGGAGTCTCCCCATTGATACTTGAGGTACTTCACCTCAGTAATAGGGCATCTACTAAAAGATGATGCTCTCCTTACCAATACATTCATAGGAGCACTGCAGGGGGTGGCCTACGAATGGTTTTGTAGCCTCCCGGATAACTGCATTTCGTCGTTCGAAGACTTGAAGCGCCTATTCCTCAATCGATTCTACGAAGGGGGAATGGACATGACAATGTCGACTCTTATGGACATCGTCTAGAAGGAGAAAGAACCTATATGCGCATACATTAAGCGCTTCCACCAGGCCGCTCTGAGATTACCCCCTGGTATACCAGAGCCCATGCTTATGGACTCCTGCCACAAAAACATGCTTTCCGTAATCAAATTATGGCACAGTGCTCCTTGTATAGAGTAGACGCCCTTCATTACATAGGTAGACGTAGCAGAAAGGAAAGCTCAAGACGCGCAGCTATTGGGACTGAGTTTTCTATCGTTCGATGTTAAAGGAAGGTGCTAATCTAGCAACAAACCCGCTGCCAAGGACGATAAAGGGAAACAAGCCATGACGTCAACATCTCCAAGGGTTCAGTAACAATGAACCCTAAGCCGGCCGAAGCGCAGAGGCCGAAAGAGACCTACTCCTTCAACGATGAAGACACACTAGAACTCTTCGATATGCTAACGAAGGGTGGTAAGCTTCAGCTCCCGCCTCCTAAGCGTCCCGATGAAGTGAAAAGGTAGATAATCCAAAATACTGCCACTAGCACCAGTATGTTCACCATTCGATACGTGACAGCTACATGTTGAAAAGACAGATCTAGTGCCTCATCGACGCCAAGGTCATCTAGCTTGACTATGAGGAAAAAGCTATTACTGCCAACATGGTCACTCTCCAGTTTAGAAGTTTTTCGAGAATAGAGGCTCAAGACGGCATAGTCCCCATCTCAAAAGCAACGATGGAGGTAGTCAATCTTCTACTAGCCCGTGACAACGCTCGAGACCTCATCCCATTTACAACATCGTGAGGTGAAGTAATGTGGATCCACCCTGATCTCGCCCCAGATATGATGGTGCCTGCAGCGCACTCGATCAAGGGGAAGAAAGTCAAGTGATGTCGTATGGTTTCTACATCGGCTAATGACACTCTGGTTACCACTCGCTCGGCTCACCAGCGAGAAGAAACTCAGGCTCGGGAGGAGGAAACACCACCACCTGTTGCGGCCACCGTCCCCGATGCATCGAAAGCAGGCCCATCTCAAGCCCTGTCGCGGACAAGCAAAGGCAGAAGGAGGTTTGTAAAACCCCTAAATTTCTACTATAATTTATTTTTAAAAATTAATTAATAAATTTGGTATTGAATTTGTACTTTGTATTCGTACGTAGCATACGAGTTCGCAATTGTGGTATTGTACGTCGCGTGCGAGATTTCGTTTCATATTTTTTTGTCGAGTGTGAATATGTGCGAGGTACATATTTTTATAAAATACTTTTATTAGAGATTTTATTAAATAGAAAAAGTATAGTTTTCAAACTACTATACGATAAATATTTTAACTGATTAAAGTTGTACAAGGCGTCGCATCAAGATTTTTCAAAATGTTATTTAATTTTTATTTTGGTGGTAATTTAGAAAACATGATTTTGAAAATATTTGTAAGGGAGGAACATGAATTCTAATTCATGTATATATTTTAATTGATAATTTAAAAAAATATTATATTATTTTTAAAAGTTATAAATAGTTATATTTAAAGTAGTTTATTATGATTAAATATGAATTCGATTTTTGGAATAAATGCTAAATGGTTTTGAATTACGATAAAGATTATTTAGATTCAGTTTAAAAATTTATTTGAAAATTGCTAAATTTATTTTAATCGGTTTAAAATAAATGATGTCATATCTAGGAGGGATTTAAACCATCATGCTCGTTATCCAATAGAGAGCTTCAACCTCCTATATAAGGAGAGATTCATTGCTCTCCTTTTCTCCATAAATTCCACAACCAACATATGTGCATCGTGACCGTGCCCAGCTTCTTATTCCATCCTTTACATATACAATTTTCCTCCGTGTCGACAACCCCGACACAAATAAATCCAAAACCTAATCCTGCCGCTCCTCCTCCCTGTCATCTCCGACACCACCGTTGCCATCTTCCCCCTGGCCTCCAACAACCAATACCAGCCCATGCCATCCCTGCTTTCCTTGCTGACCACCCCGACCCGACATCCACATCTACCAGCCACCATAGACCCCAAACGCCTCGGCATCTCCGCCAAATTCCACCACCCCCACCTCCGACTTTACCTCTGCCACCCATGTCTGCTGCGTCCACCACCAGAACCACGACCACTTCCGCTCCGCCTTGCCTAACCCGACGACACCACCACCATCAACAAGAATAAAAACCCTTACCTCCTCCATCTGTCGCCGTCCCGCGTTGTCGTCTATCTCCACCGCGTGTGACCCACCATGACCGCTGCCACCATAGCCTGCCTCGCCGAAGCCCCTTCGTAAGCCCCCTCTCTAACTCCTTCACTCCCTCTCGTTTTCTCTTTCTAATTTCCTCCATCTTCCCCAATTAAAGGAAGTAGAGGAGCTGACTCCCAAAATAGAGAAGATGCCTCTTTTTCTCTTTCATATTTCATTATATATATATTTCTTTCTTTGATCTCCAGAGAAGAGAACTGACTCCCCCTCTTTAATGTCTAACTCTATTTTGTTTTTTTTAGTTTATTGTGTGTGTGGGTTCTCCTTAAATGAGGAAAAATAGCAGAGCAACTGCTGATATTTTAAGATTAATATATTATTGCTATTTTAAATTTTTGATTTTATCAATATAGGTATATTAAGTACATAAGTATTAGTACATATACACTTATATAGGTATATTGCTAGGATAAATATGTAATATGTAATATGTAATATGATTGTTATAAACTTATAATTATTTATTCATGCGATATAATAACCTTTTCAAAAGTATCTTGTTAAAATATATATACGCAGATATACCTAAGTATTATATTTGACTTATCCTAAATTTTAAAAATATGGTTTTAAAACCCTAAACATTTTTTTGATTAATTATCTAGAACTATTTTTACCAGTAAGAATATGGTTTCTTACTAATAAAATGATTTCCTAAATAATTCCATATTATTTATCTAAATTGTTTTCACTAACAAAATACAGTTTCTCTATCCATAAATTTTATTTTGGCAACCTTGTCTTTTTTAGCCTAAAAAGATTTCTTTTAGATTTTAAAGGATTTTCTAAAAGACTACCATAACTACCAAAATATATTCTAGGTATTATGAAAATAGTATAAATACTTTTCTTCCCCAAATTTCTTTTTTCTCAATTATCACCATCTATCACGACTGATCATGTGTTTCTATTTTTGTGGCTTTCGGACCTTCACACATCAACCCCGGCTATTGGACAAATTAGGACTTATCGGATTAACGCACTCACCAGACGACACACCGGGACAAGATACCTTGCCATAATTTACTGTTTATATTTAGTTAAAATTTTATTTATTGCATATCACTGTGTAATTAATTCCAGTTTTCCAGCTGTACCATTATTACAGTTCCTGATTTACTGCCTGCTTAGTGATATAAGCTTTACTTTGTTTATTATCCTTTGATTACATATAGACCTAGAGTTATGGGACTACCATCTGTAGTGTATTACATAAACCTTGACACAGTTGTACCACGAGTATGTGTGAGATGAGTAGCATATAGCCTTCGGACTTGCGTGTTGGCTGATCACTGATGCGTATGGGACTGTGCGTTAGGTCTAACTGTCAATAGATGCATGTTAGAAGACTTGACGGTTAGTAGTGTTACATGATACGGATGCGACTTGATAGGGTGCATCAGGGTGGGGAGAATATTTCCTTGTCGTATGGGCTTCTATTACACATTACCTTGTAACCCGGAAGCTCCGCTGGAGATACGGGTATGCTTACCCCCTCAGGTTGGCCACTGTCATTTTTGAACGTCATGCGCTTAGGTCACTGGTGCCCAAGTGGGGACTATACCATATCCCATATACAGCCAGGGCTCATACGACGAAAGGTTTGTTCTTAACTGCATGTTCACATTAGTATGGTTAGGTTACCTTATTGAGGTCTTGTCACTTTACTTTTGTTTGTGGCATATTTTATATTCAATATTTATATAACATGTTGTTTATTGTATCTTGTTACGTCCCTCTGAGGATCTGGTGAATTCTCTTAGTGTGTCTGTTGTGATTTTCGTAGGTGCTCTCGCCAATGCCATTTCTTCGAGGATGATTACACTTGGATTGTCTTCGCATCGCTCGACAAAATTTCGTTATCATGTATCTCTCTCTTTATCGTTGGTAGTGGATTCGTCTCCACCCAACAATTTGAAAATAATAATTCATGAGTTTATTATAAAGTCTTTACTCTTTATTTGTGGATGAGATTAGTATCGTGGTTTACTGCATTTTACAGCTTATGTATACATACGATGGTCCATATATTGGAGTATACGTCGTATGTATGCAGCTGGCATGTCGACGTATTTAGTCCTAAGTATTTTGGGACTAGGGTGTTACATGTTTTTATGGTGGCCCATGCAGGTCAGATTATCACTTCGATTACGTTACTGTACCGATGTGAGCCTGCACATAGGATTAGAGTTTAGGATCTCATCCACATGCTTGATCTCCTTCATTTACTCTATTTTTCGAACTCTCGTTGCCATCCTTGATTTGCATCCTGCTTGAACTCTTTCTATCATGAATTCTTATTTTCGTGCTTAGTGACAGCTAGGAAGATAACTATACTATCATATGCTCATAGGTCAAACACATGGCTAGAAGGATTACATTGACAATTAGTATGCATTGAGGTCTTATTTGAGTTACAACGACATTTATTTTTCCTAAAAAGTATGATCTTAAGGATTGGTAAATTCTAAGTTGGGTAGTAGAGATTGAGATAAATTTTATTTTGATACTACTAGAGAATTGATAGATTGAGAAAACAAAATGTTGATATTTTTGAGATTGTAAAATAGTTCTGATTTATTTGAATATGAAATCGATATGAGAAATAGCGCATGTCATGTCAGTGTCGTGTTAGCGTGTCGTGTCATCGTGTGTGCGTATCGTGTCAGCGTATGTGTGTGTCGTGTCAGCGTGTGTGCGTGCCGTGTCTGTGTCAGCACGTCAGGAGGACGGAGCTAGGGTTAGGGTTTACCTGCCTTGGTCGGAGTCGGGTCAGGGTCGTCGGGGATGGAGCAGCGGCGGAAGGGACTGGTCGGGTCGGCATCGACGAGGGGACTCGACGGTGGAGGTGCGACGAAGGGACGGGGGTCGCCGATGGAGGGGGGTCGCCGAGGGGAGGAGATCGCCGGAGACGAGAGGGGGAGGGGGAGAGGTTTGGGGCTCGAGGTGCGTGGGAGATCAAAAATTTTGGGGGCAATAAAATGAATTCGATCGGTTCCCAGCACCCTATATGAAAGATTTTAGCGACGTCTTATAAAGACGTCGCTAAACGTCGTTGTTAACTAATAAACTTGCGATGTACTGGAGTAAGATTCACAAAACGTCGCTGAATAAAATCAATCAGTGATGTTCTGCGACTAAACTGTGACTTGTTCTTTCCAAACCATAATACTAGTTGCTAAACATCGCTGAATACGACGTTCAGTGACGTCAGTTTGATACGTCGCTAAATACACAAAAAATAGCGACGTATTTAGCGGGAGTCGCTAATGTCGTCACCAATATGACATATTTTGGTAGTATTCTTGCACTTGTTCATAATTAACAAAAGCATATATTTCAACCTCTAGGGTGTTTACCTTGTCTAATAATCAACTCTTCCTAACTGAATCCTCTTCGTGACTCCAAGTCACTAATTATTTACTACTGATAAATTTGTGGCCTATTATTCATATAAATTCTTCTAGACGTCCACGTCTAAATTGTCAAGAGTCCTCTAATATCAATTTTTTTTCATCACTCTTATCTTCTACAGATGTTAACTCTATGCCATTGAAATTTTCTAATAATGAGATCATAGCAATCTAGCTTCGAAATTATCCTTTGTCCTATTCAAGCAACCTCAATTATTGTTCAAATCAATTAAATTTGTTGACAATCAGGTAGGAATCACAATCCCTATATATGTAACTATTTTCTTAAAATTATATGTGTCAATAACTTATCCAAGTTGTATGACCTTCTAGCCTTGTCAAATTCCTAAAATAAGTTGTAAACTCTAAGTATCCCAAATTCAATTCTTAGTCATCACTCATGTAAATCCATTGTAATTCTTCTACTATTTATGTCTTGGTAATTCCTTGAAATTTTCAGAATCTCATCCCTTGCATAAAAATTACTCCTCGTGCCACCTTCTTGACCACTCAAGCAAGGAAGATGATCCAACATCTTCTTTGATGGCTCTTACTACTGTAAAAATTTATAAAACTTTTCTTTAATATTTTCCTTATCGCATGTCCATACAATATTATCATCCAATCTTCAAAATGGTAATCCACATCTATAAATCATTCCCAGTCTGACTATATATTCCATGTTTCTCTAAATTCATCTGTTTTCTTCCGTTTATTTCTCAAACCTATTTCGACAAACTTGCAAGCCCTAATGTAATACTTGGATATAACCTAAGATAAATCACAACCTTTATATAAAAGATTGACTAATCATTTGCTCTCAATCCAAATGGTTATAAGTTCAACTTCTACTCCCTTGTTCATTCTAGAGCCCATGAAAGTCATCTTAATGCAAGAATTGGGTTCGGCAACGGATATATGTTCAAAATCAGGATGAGCAAAAGCAAGTAAATTTGACTCAACAAAAATTCGAAGTAAGGTTCTTAGGGGTCATCCCTGGAATCTATCAAAGATCCTAATATGTGATCGAGTACCAAAACTGTTAGAATATTCCATGATTCAAATCCTAATCCTAGGGCAGGCTCGCAGTAGTACGGCTAAGCCTAAGTACTACCACGACTTCGTTCTAGTTGCGAAGACAGACCTGAATGGGCCACCATAAAAACGTGTCATGACCCACACCCGGATATCGGTTACGAGTACGTGGGCCACGCCCAGCCTACGTTACAGTACCGACGGTAGAGCGCTATCAAGTACCCAGCAATTTTTTCAACATCTAAATGATCTATAACAACAATATGTACTCAAATTACATGCATCTAAAGAAGATATGAATAAGAAGAGATAACAGTATCACTAAATCAACTAGAATCTATAAATGATCATACATATCAAGAAAGTGTCGGAGACAAGTCCGACAACGAAACCTGAGTCTAAAATGAGGAATAATGGCCTGGAGCTCCCATAAGACAACTCACGGTAAACGAAACATCGAGAACCTATCTCAGCTAGCATCGTCATGTGGTCCAAGTATGTGGGGTATAACAACTCCTAAAAATATTAGTTATCCAGTCAGGATTGTAGCAAAATACATAAACTAATAGCAGTTCCATTTAAATTATCAAAAACTATAAATAACAGAAAGCAATGAAATACATGATGGATAAGTAGAACTGAATAGTAGAAAAGTAGGGCAATCATGTGAGCATGTCATGGTAATGATGACTGTAAGTAATCATGGGTACAGTGAACAGCAGGTGATAATATAGAATAGAATATGTACTACTACTACTAAACAATGCCTTGAGATATTAGAGTATTATGTGATCGGCTTGGGTCCAGATCAGGTTGTTCCATTTGACCGGCTATGCACAAGTACGAGTATAGAGGATCAGGTCGGCCACAATGGAAAGATGTGCACAAGTAGTATAAGGTCAGGCTACACCCTACGTACGGCGAGCGTGAGCTATGCATAAGTAAGTAACAAGTAGGGTATGATCACATAATCTCCTAATATCTCCCCGTCCCCCAACTAGTATAATGGATCTAACCATAGTACGTTATGACAGGGGATTCTCTAAGAGGGTAGCAAATCCCCTTAGGAATCGGTGTCTATACAAGTACAAGGACAATAGTCAAGAACGAGACATGTACCAATATACCAGGATAACAAGGAGTAACATCTCATGACAGGATCCAAGCAATACTAATCTGTGTATTCTCGTGTTAGGAATCAAGCATAACACTACAAATTGATATCATAGAGACTATCAAGATAATAAAAACTATCAGAGAATGTACTCGCCTCAATTTAGCTGGAGTCGATGTGCGCGACACGAACATGTCAACACGGAATAGGTAAGATGCTATGCTCTACAAAATGGTCCCAAACAATGGCACAGACGGTCCCATCGATTCCAAAATAGTCCAAATAGTCTAGTTTGGTATATAGAAGCCCAAGATTAAAGTTCAGCACGATATTCGAATCAAGAAAGAGGAAACGACTATAATAGTCATAATTATAATTTTAAGGAAAAGAAATACTATATATATAACTAAATAAATATAACTAATTTTGGAAATCATTTACAATGTCTAGAAACTATATTTCATAATCGAACTATTTTGAGATAGTATTTCGAAAAAACCAAAAATATTATTTTCGTAATAAGTCTCTAATTTGGCAAATATGTGTAGAAGCATGAAAAATCTCAGCGTAGTGCAAGGCACAGGTGGGTGCTTCCACTACCCATCCCTCTTCACAACGGTTCAGAGGTTGCATAGCGCAGGTTAGTGTCCTCACTATAAGACCAGCATCACAGAAGCACAGGCGGTCAAGTACGCCAAACAGCAAAGACAAAAGTCACAAACAGATGAAAAGCTCGGAAGTTCCTTACATTAATCATGGCTACAAGGGTCTATTACAGATTCGACATGATTACATAAAAGACTTCATAAAAATGTAATTACAAGGATCTGTTACAAAAGACTTTGTGGTTACATGTGCTAAATTAAAAACTCCTACGGATCTACGTCGGGGTTAATCTTCACAGTATGATCGTCATGGGGAGAGGTACTGTGGATAGAAGATGTGAATACAGTCTCCATCAAAGTCTCCACCACAGCTCCCTCCTCCAAAAGCGCATCAGCTACTCGGCTGAAGCGAGCAACTTCCTGAAGCAGCCATTGGCCCGAGCTTCTAGAAGGCACAGCAGGTCACAAAGCCCAGAATGAGCAGGGCAGAGCACAACCTGCGACACTTTACGCTGGCAACCGGGCCACGAGCTAGGTCGTCGGGACCTCCAAGACCTCTGAGACATCGCCTAGGTTCGGACTCCATATGAGAAGCTTTCCAGCACGTTCTGAAGCTCATCAAAAGTTCTTCTACGACGGCACAGCTCCTCTGAGCGAAGGGATCCTCAACCAAAATCTGACTTGGACAAGGCCCACTACCGCTCGAAGCTAAGTCTGTGTCTCGCATGGTACTGAAGGACAAGAAGATGAAGACATGGCTCTTCAGAAGAAACTTCTCCTTTATATAAGGCGGGGTGGTCTAAAACGCACGCCACATGGCCGACGGTTGAAATTCCCACAGTAATGGGATGAACCTAGGACTTAGCACGATGAATCTCATAAAATAAGGTTCATTCGACTAAGTCCTAGACCCCCTTGGAATTCTCCAAGTAACGGTGGCAATTAAGAGGGAGTCCTTAAAGAGCGGACATTTATTGCTCTTTACTTCAAAACCAGTGTCTTCGATCTAGAGGCGCAGCTACATGCCTGCACCAACCGCAGGTGCAGACTGGTGATACATTTACACCATATCAACATTTGTTCCGACCCAGAAGTTCAGAAATACCTTTCTTCAGAGACTTGGGAGATACCATTTGTCACTACCACATTTTTAGCCTAAGGGTATTTTGGTCATTTTTGACTTTTTGTGGAATTTAAATTTATTAATTAAATATGTGCTAATTAATTAATTAAGCCTTAACCTAGAAGTTAACCTAATCTAGATATGATCATGAGACTAGATATTACATTAGAACCTTCTAAGCTAAGTGTCAAGATTAGAAATATCTAGATATTACCTTTATTATGATATTTGTTATGATATTTTAGCTAAAACCCTAATTCCTATGGGCCTTTCCTTAGAAAGCTTAAATTGAATTGCTAAAGCCTACCCATGACTAAATATCTACCCCAAACCCTAACCTAACTAGCCTTGGCCGGCCACATAAGAAATCCCCCTGCTATATATATCAACACTTAATCAACCTTGCCTCTTTTCATTCCTACATCAAACCCTAATTTGTGTTCTTCCCCAAATCATCCTTATTTTTTCATTTCTCCTCCAAATTGAGCCTAATCTTTTGCATTGGACTCTCTTGCTGTAGTAGAGACTATTGGAGGCTAGCTAGAAAGGATTTTGAGCACTTTGTCCCATATCTTTTGGAGAAGGACATCTTCCTTAGTACTTTTGTTTGAGATCTAACTCTCAATAGGTAAATAGCCCTAAACCCTTTTAAATTTCTGTTTTCTCTTCATGAATGCATGCATCTAGGAACCATGGACCTGTAGATGTAGTTTGTTAGGATTTCGTATCCGTTTGGTAGGCGTATTGGATGCGTGTCGGTGTATTGGAACACGTGTTCGATGAAATGCCTCTATGAACTATTTGTTCCTATTTTTTAAAACTAATTTCACAAATCTATAGCCCTATATGTGTGTTTTGATTCCCCAATCTCTGAACAAGATTCGAGTTTGTGTCCGTGTCCAAATCGGACACGCATGCGCTGTACGAGGCACTGTACGTGTGTCCTGCTATTGCGCATTGATTTCTTGCAGCCTGAGACACGTGGGCACTTGCCATTTGGCATGAAGGTGGGGGCCATGACTGACAAGTCAGCCCCCAAGTTTCATGCCATTGGTTTCGTGTCGGACACGATATCGCGTGTGCACGCATTTTACACTGAACATGCTCAGTCGAATTCCTTCGACAGATACGCGGTTCGTGTCGTGCACAGACACGTCGTAGGACACCAGGTGAGGTATCGACCACCTAGACTGACACCCTAGCTACACGTGTACACATGCACGAGGTGTCACGTGCACTGTGTCGTATCTGACACGACTCGACATGGCTGCACGAGCCTGCATGCGCTACAGTTTTCTGATACTGTGTTTGTATTTGGTTTGGACACTTCATGTCCACTCTCTGGACACGTGGCTCTCTGGACACTGTGGACACGTTCCTAGGGTGGACACAGACATGCTAGATACCTGCACTCATGATTTTGGGTTTCATTTGATGTATGTGTTCGAATTTGGGGTTTGGGATAGGGTTTGTCATTTTTCTGATACTGTAAATGAAAACTGAGATTTCATAAATTGAGATTGGGATAGATTTTAAACTGTCACATACATGTTACTGATACTTTATTTTCATATATAGGTTTATTTACAAATATTAAACTGAATTTTCATATTAATTGAGTTTGGGTTAAACATGAAAACTGAGAAAATAATGTTGTGGGTGTTTGCAAATCTGAGATTCACTTTGAGTACACACCTACACACCTAGCCGTTACACATATCCGTCCAATGTCACACACACTATATTCTATCACACACACACACACATACACACACTCACATATTAACCCCCTTCCCTATATATATATATATATATATATATATATATATATATATATATATATACATACATATACATATACACACACACTCACGTATTAACCCCCTTCCCTATATATATATACTAGTCATAACCCGTGCCCATAGGGCATGGTTCATTTAAGGTATTCCCCCTCAAAATCTTGGACCCCCAATTTTAAACGAACAATAATAATTATGAGGCTCCCATCAAAATATTAAATCTCAACCACTGCTGGATGTGAATTTTCTTTGGATTTTTCATAAAATTCCACTCTCAATAATGCTCATCCACAACCATTATGAGTGCAAACCCCACTCTTTGGATTCCCCATAAAACCCCACTCTCAATAATGCTCATTCTCCATAAAATCCCACTCTCAATAATGCTCACCCACAACCATTATGAGTGCAAACCCCACTCTTTAGATTCCCCATAAAATCCCACAACCGTTGATTCACCAAGATTAAATCCCAACCACTCTTTATCTTGGCACAGTCAGCCCTAGGATTCAAAAACCTTTATATATATATATATATATATATATATATATATATATATATATATATATATATATATATATATATATATATATATATATACAACCTTCTTACAACTTACACCCATTTGCTGACATGTGGGCCAGGCCACCACCTGGCCCATATGTCAGAAAATAGGTGAGTAGTTGTAAGAAGATTGTAAATGTTTGGTTGTAACTGTAGCATTGCTCTATATATATATATATATATATATATATATATATATATATATATATATAATATATATATATAATATATATATATATAAAATATTCGATAGAAATGAAAGGGGCTTGGATTCCTCTGGAAGGAGCTCCTCCGCTCCTCGAGACCCCCCTCCCCCTCCTCGTCCTCGGTTGGTGGCCGGCCTCTCCCGGGCGCTTCCCTCCCCGCCGAGAGCCTCCCTCTCCTCCAGGCCTTCTCAGCCTCTTCGGATGGCCGGGCTTCCCCCGGCCGTTCCTCCCGCGGGGAGCCCCCCTCCCCCTGCCGGCGTCTGCCCGACGTGCGGCAGCGCCTTCTCCTTCCTCTCCCTTCTTCGGCGCGGCCGCCGCCCTGGGCGTCGTAGGCGTCGTCGAGCACGGTGACTGCGGTCGCTCTCGGTTCCCTCCCTCCTCGGCCCTCCGCCAGTCTCCTTCTCAGTCGCTGTGCCGCCCCCCCTATCAGCCGCGGCCCCTCCTCACGTTTCCCTCTCCCTGAGGAGGCCCTCCGAGTCTCTGGCAGCACCGTCCGCCTCGGATCCTCCTCCTCCCCCGGATCCTCCTCTCCTCGGCTCTTCGCCGGGCGCGTGCGCCACCCCGTCCGGCTCCCCTCTCGGTCCTCCACCGGAGTCCTTCCTCGCTCCCCCTTCCGCTCTCGTCGTTCCTCTCCCTGTGCCACCCCCTGCCTTCCCTCCTCCAACCCCGCCGCTCCCCCTCCCGTCGTCCCTCTCGCCGTGCCACCCTCCGCCTCGGCAGCGACTCTCCCTCCCTCCGAGCCGCCACTCCCCGCCCCGGCAGCGAACTCCCTCCTGGAGCTTCATCCCTCCGAGCCGCCACCCCCCGCCTCAGCAGCGGACTATCTCCCGGCGCTCCCCCTCTCCTCCTCCCGGCGCCCTCCTATCCAGTTGCCCATCTCGTCGCGCCTCCCCCCGCCTCGACGACGGCCTTCTTCCCGGCGCCCCCCCTCTGCGGTGGCACTGGACCCCCTTTCGTGCCCCCTCGGTTGCGCCCTACTGGTTCTCTCGAGTCCTAGGCAGTCCAGGTCCCCCCGCCGCCTCGCCGTCGGCGTCTCCCGCTCCCTACTTGGGGTCGAGCCCCTACTTCTAGACCCAGCTGCCGCCTCGGACCCCCCAGCCGCCGCTTGCTCTCGGGCCTTCTCCTCCCCTCCGTCGGGGCTCATGACATCCCCCCTGGGCCGTCCTCGCCGGAGTCCTCCGCTCTCCTCCGCGGAGTCGAGCCCTCCCCCCCTCTGGTGGTTCCCGTCCCCCCTCACCTCCCGGCTGCTCCTCGCCCCCGGGCTGGCTGCCTCGGGCCACTCTCCCGGCGGGACCCTCACGACTCCCGGCGGGTCCGAGCCCCCCTCCTCCTCGTCGGATCGTGCCGCCCGCGGGCTGTGCCCCCTCCCTCGAGCCCCGCGCCCCCCTCGGGCAGGCCCCAGCCCTCGGGCCCGGCGTCCCCCTCGAGCAGGCCCCCCGGGCCACGTGCCCCTTTGGGGAGCGTGCCCCCCTTGATTGTTTTTTGTTTTTTTGTAGGTTTTGAATTTTGAACCGGGTTTCCGCCTGTGGGGCCCGCTCTCTGTTCGGTTGGCTTTTTCAATGATATTTCCTTTCAAATATATATATATATATATATATATATATATATATATATATATATATATAATTACTAAAAGTGTTTTTATATATATATATATATATATATATATATATATATATATATATATATATATATATATAGTTTATATATGTATGTAATGTATAATATAGGCTATATGATATTGGTATAGGATATTATAGCCTATGATATTGGTATAGGATATATATATATATATATATATATGTGTGTGTGTGTAAGGTTATGTGTAAGGTAGTTTATTATAGGCTATATGATATTGGTATAGGATATTATAGCCTATGGCTAGTTGTGATTAGAAATGACCCCATAGGCCTAATTAGGCACACTTTGACTAATTACTTGAGTAAGTTGACCAAAGTCAACTATGGGTGAAACTTAACCTAGAATTGACTAACCTAGACTAGTTGACCATTGTTGACCAAACCCTAGATACTTTGACTATAGTAGACTATAGTTGACCTAGTTTGACTGTATAGTTGACCAGAGTTGACCAAGAGTTGACTTTGGCCTAGATTGACCTAGAATCATATAGAATGTATTGTAAACTTTATTTTTACCATTGTGGATACATTGTGACCTGTATTGCTGTAAATAGAACTCAGTTACTCTGATTTGGACATCTACTCATTGGACATTTGGGATATCAGGTGACTACATTCTCTGATCATTTCACACTTGCTGGGAGTTATATTCTTGTTCTAGATTACCTTACTTGATGTTGTCACGTTGTTAACATGGATTGGTACTATATGGATCTTTTCATGAGATGTTATCCCCCTCGGGAGCATCGGATACGTTATGTCATGTTCTTTTCACTTACATCATGTATTCCTGTGCTTCCACCATTCGTGTATACACATGTGATTCATGTACTCTCATATTCACAGAACCTTCATGTATAACTATTCATGTGTACTCATTTATTGAGCTTCATGTAAAATCATGTACAATAACATAACTTGTCTAGATGCTTGTGTATTGATTGGGCTACGGGGAGTAGAAGTGGTTATGTGATCAATTCCAAAGTAGGTATTCATGTGCAACTTTGTAGCTTATTCATGTGCAAATTTCAAACCGTTTATATAACCATTTTGTGCTCTAAATCACTAGTCACTTACAGTTCTTTACTTATAGTTGATATTTCCAGTTACAGATACCTCTCTTACTTTTTATGTACATTTCTTATAGCATTTCATGTATCTTACTCTATTGCATGCTTTACATTTCCTGCCATGATATGAACTGTTTGAGATTATGTGCTCGTTTCTGTCCTGACTGGACCTGTTGAAAACATTACAGATGACACCAAGGTGTTCTGCCTATCTATTATGGAGCAGGCTTAGATGATACTTGCGAGCTGGACTCTCAGGAGGATCCAGCTCTGGCTGAGGATACCTCTCCTTCTGTTTAGATTAGTTTAGCTAGGCTTGTCTTTTCATTTGGCTTTGTATTGACATTCTGAGTTGTATTATATTTCTGGATGTTGAGATGTTGTGTCGTTAGACACTTAGACTTCTTTCCTCTGTTTGTATTTCTCTTATGATTTCTTATCTATCATATCGTACCTTTCTACCTTAGATTTTTTATTGAGTTGTACTTTTTGTATTGTCCTCCGATTGGAGAGTATATATTGTACATGTACCTTTTACTGTGTTAGATGTATGTGACCTAGGACAGCGTTCTACCGCCGATATTGTAGCGTAGGCTGGACATACCCACTTCTCATGCCCCTACACTGGGTGAGGGCCGTGACACGTTTTTAGTGGTGGCCCATGCAGGTCTAGATTTCATAGTGGTACTCGAACTAAAGTATCATTACAGCCTGCAGTAGGATATAGGATATAGTTTTTTTGGAGGTACTCAATCACATTTAGGAAAAACTTTTATCTAATTCCTGCCATCTAAATTCTTGCTGATTAATTGCTTTCCTTTGAAATAAACTATCCTCCTTTGATTATATCGCTTCATTCTCAGTAATTGATTTCTTGTTTGATCTGTCTTAAGGATGGTTATGGAGAGACGATTTCGTCGCTCCGGCTCGGAAGATACTATTGAGAGGTCTGCCACCTCTCGTCCTGTTCGGCAGGTCCCCATGACCGTAGCTCCCCTCATTCCGGCTAATGTCGAAGCTTCTGCAGCTTTCGGGGGTGCACCACCACCTGTTCGGAGGCCGACCCCGATTATCCCAGATGTGCAGCAGCAACAGCAGCAGCCTTCGGGATCGGTCGGTGCAGCTGAGTTATTCGCCTTCTTCCAGCAGATGATGGAAGCCCAGCAACGCCAGTCTGCTGACTTTAGACAGGGTATAGATAATGCCCATCAGTTGGCCATGATGACTGTGGAGAGGGTTACTGTGCAGCCGTAGGGAGGTCAGATTCAGCAGTATTAGCAAAGGACGTCGGGCATCCAGGAATTTCAGAAGATGCGTCCGAGAGATTTTTGAGGCACAGAGGGGATTCTATATGCCGATGATTGCATCGAGCATATAGAGGAGATTTTTCGACTGACGGAGATACCAGCCCGGATTCAGATTAAGGCTGCGGTCAGCCAGATGCAGGACTTAGCCAGCATATGGTATCAGACGGACCCAATAGTGGGTACAGAAGGACAGACTTGGGGAGCCTTCAAGAAGCTCTTCAAGGAGAAGTTCTTTTCGGACACAGCACTTGGCGTCTTAGAGACGCAGTTCGAGAGTCTGGATCAGGGGAGCCAGACCGTGGAGGAGTATGCCGGAGAGTTCTACCGCCTGGACAGGTTCGTCGAGGGCCTCAGCGAGACGGCAAAGTCTAGGAGGTTCAGGAAGGGATTGGTCAAGGAAGTCAAGTCCTTGACCAAGAGTGACAGGAGCATAACTTTTAAGGAGATACTGATAGGGGCCATGGCAGCAGAGGATGACCTTGAGCTGAAGCTCAATAGAGGTCAGGATGCACATGGAGCCAGTAGCAGTAGAGGTCAGGCCAAAAGGACTAATTTTTAGCACCAATACCAGCAGAGGCCGTTCCAGCCACAACAGTTTTAGGGACAAGGTCGTGCACCTTTTTCAGCAGGGGCAACAACAGCCGAGACTTCAGCAGTAGGCACCCAGGCAGCAGTCTATCAGTTGTACTTTCTGTAAGAAGCCGGGACATGGATGGAACGACTGCAGAAAGAGGCTAGGCAAGTGCCTACTCTGCGATTCAGCAGAGCACCAGCTACGGGAGTGTCCCCAGTCTTTGGGGCGTTCAGTTCAGGGAGCAGAAGCCAAGGCTCCGGTAGGGCAGCATAAGGGACCCTTGCAGACCCAGCAACAGAGGTTCATTCAGCACCAGCAGCAGGCTAGGGGAGGCCAGCAGGGGCGAGCTTTTGCCATGGCAGTTGAGGATGCAGAGGCTATTGAAGATCTGATCACAGGTTCTGTTTTTCTCGACTCCATTCCAGCTTTTGCATTGTTCCATTCTGGTGCTTCCCATAGCTTTGTATCTGTATCTTTTGCTATTAGATACCATCTAGCTTCTGAATCGTTGCCTAGGACTTGCAAGAACGTGGTGCTGATAACCCGGTTCATGGTAGTGGACGTTTCCTCCCCTTACAACGCCATACTTTTTAGGTGGTGGATCTACAAAATTCAGGCTATCCCGTCAACTTATCACCAGGTGGTCAGGTTTCCCACTCAGTATGGGATGGTGGAACTCAATCAAGAGTACTGCCCAAAAGTGCCACTCGGTCTAATGCGACCGAGCCAGCATGCGAAAGATGTAAGTCGGTGTCGCTGCAGTGACACCGAAGCTAGACCGGTTACCGGAAGAAGGTACAGTCTGGGGGATGAGTTTCCCACGTACCAAAAGAACGGTTAGCAATTACAGCAGCCATCACCGCTAGCAGGGGGTTTCCCGGGTGATGGGACAAAGAGAGTGACCGTTATATGGTTCAACCTCGTCAATGATATTTGTAAGGATCAGAGAGTAGTTTTGGGAGGCCGAGAGTTGGATGTGAATTTGCTCGTAATGTCCTTACCGAACTACGATATCGTACTTGGTATGGATTGGTTGAGCAGGCACCATGCCAGTATAGATTGTCGTGGTGACAGAGTTCGTTTTCGTCCGCTAGGAGAGCCAGAGTTCGAGTTTGCCAGACGACAAGCGGAGCAGAGCAGCGGAGTCTTCTGTGGAGTTTCAGTAGAGGAGCAGACGGTGCCACATCTGCCAGGACTACTACCGGACAGGGACGTTGAGTTCTCTATAGACTTAGTGCCCGGTACAAAGCCGATATCTCAGCACGTCTATAGGGTGAACAACAACAAGTTGGTGGAGTTGAAGAAACAGGTGGATGAGTTGCAGGACAAGGGCTTTATCTGATCGAGTTCTTCACTATGGGGTGTACCGGTGCTTTTTGTGCTGAAGAAGGAAGGGTTGGTACGGATGTGTATCGACTACAGGGCACTCAACAACCTTACGATCAAGAACAAGTACCCGCTGTCGAGGATCGATGATCTCTTCGATCAGTTGAGTGGAGCGAGGGTATTTTCTAAAATTGATCTGAGATCAGGCTACCATCAGGTGAAGGTGAAGAAGGAGGATAGTTCTTCTCATGCAAACGTAACTACCTAGAAGCATAAGCAATTATTTTTCCATGCTGTAGCAAGACAAAATCCAAACCCTTCCCAGAGGCATCACTGTAGATAGTGAACCCGCCTGATCCTGATGGCAACGTCAGAATCGGAGCTGTCGTCAACCGCTTCTTCAACTCATCAAAAACGACCTGACACTCCTCTGACCAGATAAACTCTATGTCCTTTAGGGTGTACACTTATCTATTAGTTTCATGTCGGACACGATATCGTGTGTGCACGCATTTTGCACTGAACGTGCTCAGTCGAATGCCTTCGACTGATACGCGGTTCGTATCATGCACAGACACATCATGGACACCAAGTGGGGTGTCGACTACCTAGACTGACACCCTAGCTACACGTGTACACATGCAGAAGGTGTCACGTGCACTATGTCGTGTCTGACACGACTCGACATGGCTACACGAGCCTGTGTGCGCACAGATTTTTGATACTTTGTTTGTATTTGGTTTGGACACTGTCCAGTCTCTGGACACGTGGACACGTTCCTAGGGTTGACACAGACATGCTAGATACCTGCACACATGATTTTGGGCTTCATTTGATGTATGTGTTCGAATTTGGGGTTTGGTATAGGGTTTGTCAATTTTCTGATACTTTAAACAAAAACTGAGATTTCATAAATTGGGATTGGGTTAGGTTTTAAACTGTCACATACATGTTATTGATACTTTAGTTTCATATATAGGTTTGTTTACATATATTAAACTGAATTTTCATATTAATTGAGTTTAGGTTAAACATGAAAACTGAGAATGTAATGTTGTGGGTGTTTGCAAATCCGAGATTCACTTTGAGTACACACCTACACACCTAGTTGTTACACATATCTGTCCACTGTCACACACACTATATTCTATCACACACACACGCACTCTATACACACACTCGCATATTAACCCCCTTCCCTCTGTATATATATATATATATATATATTTTTATACACACACTCGCATATACTTAAACGACACGGTTTTAAGTATATATATTTTTTTAATTTTTTTATACACACACTATACACACACTCGCATATTAACCCCCTTCCCTCTCTCTCTCTCTCTATCTCTCTCTCTCTCTCTCTCTCTCTATATATATATATATATATATATATATATATATATATATATATATATATATATATATACTTAAACCGTGTCACGTCCCAGAACTAGAATATTGGAGAGCGGGGGACAGACACAACCAGCTAAGTACATTGAAGTGAACCCCACCTCGCAATATGGTTACGGCTGTCTAGATGCATGAGAAGAAGCTAATAGAACAATAAAATGGGTTCTCCTGTGGAAGCAAGTTGCACTTGCCTATGGAGGGGGAGAGGTTTTAATGGAGAAGGAAGAGGAGTAATGGAGAATAATGAGGTAAGGGAAAAAGTGGGTGGGTTTATAAAGGAGGATTGTGGTAGGTAGGGGTTTCTCCATGATGAACCAACCAAAATAAAAGCCAACCCCAAAATGAACCAAGTTAAACCATGACATGCCATGATGAACCTAAACAAGATTAAACCAAAATTAGCTAGCCAGGCAGGAAAATAAAATACATGTCAGGATTCCGTATAAGCATACTGAAAATACGAAGAACAAAAAACGGGGGTGACAACTCTACCCACCTTAAAAGAATTTCGTCCTTGGAATTAAATCAAGAAGCTAGAGATGTCAAGCAAGCTATATTAATCACAAGCAACTACGACTAGCAGTCAATCATTCAATCATTCATGCAAGCAAGGAATTTAAGCATAAGGCATAAGAATGACATTATACCTTACGAGTCAAACAGGTCGGGATATCGCGATCAGATATCATCCTCACACTCCCACGTTGACTCACCCAAAGAGTGATGACCCCAAGCAACACGGACTAACTTGATAGTCTTGTTCTTGAGTATCTTCTCTCTCCAGTCCAATATGGATACAGGTCTCTCCTCATACGAAAGGTTGGTACCAACAACCAATTCCGAATGATCAAGGACATGACTCGGATCTGGGATATACCGTCGCAATTGGGATACATGGAAGACATCATGTACCTCACGTAATGACGGCAGAAGAGCAAGATGATAGGATACATCACCTACTCGCTCTAGAATATCAAACGACCCTATATACCTAGGATTGAGCTTTCCCCGTACGTCGAATCGAATGACGTCACGGGTAGGCGAGATCATGAGGAATACGTGGTCGCCGACAGAAAATTCAAGGGGGCACCGATGGGAATCGGCCCAATAACGTTGGTGATCTTGTGCAACTCGAAGATGATCTCTAACTTGTCTGACCACCTCAATAGTCCGTGTTACCATTTCTGGTCCAAGCATTTGCCTCTCACCGATATCATCCCAAGCTAAAGGAGATCTGCACTTCCTGTCGTACAAGGCCTCGAAAGGTGCCATCTGGATACTAGCCTGGAAACTGTTGTTGTATGAGGACTCTACGAGGTACAAGTGATCTTCCCACGAACCACCGAAGTCGAATGTACAAGACCGCATCATATCTTCAAGAGTCCGGATCGTGCGTTCTGACTGACCATCTGTCTGCGGATGGTAGGTATTTTATTTTCCTGCCTGGCTAGCTAATTTTGGTTTAATCTTGTTTAGGTTCATCATGGCATGTCATGGTTTAACTTGGTTCATTTTGGAGTTGGCTTGGTTTATTTTGGTTGGTTCATCATGGAGAAACCCCTACCTACCACCATCCCCATTTACAAACCCACCCACTTTCTCTCACCTCATTATTCTCCATTACTCTTCTTCCTTCCCCATTAAAATCTCTCCCCCTCCATAGGCAAGTGGAACTTGCTTCCACAAGAGAACCCATTTTATTATTCTATTAGCTTCTTCTCATGCATCTCGACAACCGTGACCGTATTGCGAGGTGGGGTTCACTTTAATGTACGTAGCTGGCTGTGTCTGTCCTCCGCTCTCCAGTATTCTGGTTCTGGGGCGTGACACGGTTTATATATATATATATATATATATATATATATATATATATATATATATATATATATATATATATATATATATATATATATATATATAACACTTTTAGTTATATATATATATATATATATATATATATATATATATATATATATATATATATAGTTTATATTTGTGTGTAAGGTTATGTGTAAGGTAGTTTATTATAGGCTATATGATATTGTTATAGGATATTATAGCCTATGGCTAGTTGTGATTAGAAATGACCCTATAGGCCTAATTAGGCACACTTTGACTAGTTACTTGACTAAGTTGACCAAAGTCAACTATGGGTCAAACTTGACCTAGAATTGACTAACCTAGACTAGTTGACCATTGTTGACCAAACCATAGATAGTTTGACCACAGTTGACTATAGTTGACCTAGTTTGACTGTATTGTTGACCAGAGTTGACCAAAAGTTGACTTTGGCCTAGATTGACCTAGAATCATATAGAATGCATTGTAAACTTTATTTTTACCATTGTGGATACATTGTGACCTGTGTTGCTCTAAATAGGACTCAGTTACTCTGATTTAGACATCTATTCTCATCGAACATTCAGGATATCAGACGAGTACATTCTCTGATCGTTTCATACTTGCTGGGACTTATATTCTTGCTCTAGGTTACTTTACTTGATGCTGTCACGTTGTTGACACGGATTGGTACTATATGGATCTTTTCATGAGATGTTATCCCCTTCGGGAGCATCGGATACGTCATGTCATGTGTTTTCACTTACATCATGTATTCCTGTGCTTCTACCATTCATGTATACTCATGTGATTCATGTACTCTTATGTTCAGAGAGCCTTCATGTATAACTATTCATGTGCACTCATTTATTATGCTTTATGTGAAATCATGTACAATAACATAAATTGTCTAGATCCTTGTGTATTGATTGGGGTACGGGAGAGTAGAAGTGGTTATGTGATCAATTCCAAAGTAGGTATTCATGTGCAACTATGTAGCTTATTCGTGTGCAAATTTTAAGCCGTTTATATAATCTTATGCTCTAAATCACTAGTCACTTACAGTTCTTTACTTATAGTAGATATTTCCAGTTACATATACCTCTCTTACTTTTCATGTACATTTCTTACAGCGTACGAGCGAAAAGGAAGAAAAGAAAATAGAAACACTCTCAAAGAGGAAATCTTACAAAAGCTCTCAAATTTTGTTGCCCTTACAATACAATGAGCCTGGCTATATATAGGCTCAGGGTCGATACTAACCGGTTTAGCCGGTTAAGGCTACCGGTGTCAACCATCCTCCTTCAATTATGAAAGAAGGATTCCTTTTTATCTTCAGGATGGTGCGCCATCACATCCATCATCGCTGGTGTGCCGTCACATCGCTTCGTTATTCGTTTCGGATTGAAACGAATCTTCCACCTGTTGTTTATGGTGGGCCCCCTGCCAGACCATATTCTACCATCTTTTCCATTCATCAAAATCTGGCGGTAGTGGTGGCTTTGGACCCACATCAACATTTGCATAGACACTTTCCTATCGGTCTTCCCACTCATCAAACTTGGACGATAGTCGAGATGCCATGGATGGTAGTTAAAAAATTTGGACGACATGCAAAGGGGATGGCTGTAGCTGCTGAGCTGGCAATCAATCCTTCCTGACCTTCCTGTATTTTCTGTTTTGTAGACGCCAACCCACACGCCTTCGGTAGCGCCTCAGTATTTTCTTCATAAGCATGCCCACCATGCTTCATAGCTGCTGGAGTTGGGACATAACCGCGTCTTTCGCACTATCGTCCCTTTGGCTTGTAACCCTGCTGGACCAAGACATATATTGTTAAAAAATCCTGGAGCAGGGCAGTGTTCTCTTCTTTATTAAGTGGCTTGACCGAGAGATAGTCCGCCAGGATGATATTGCTGCTGCATGAGAGGACCACCTGACCTCCTGCTAGCTTCCGAGCCGCAGAAAAGAACTCTCTTGCCGCGTCGTAGCGTTCTTTCCCCTCGTTAAAATTGCCTTTCTTGAAAAGAGAGAACTGGAGGCCTGGATCTCATGCGAGACGGTGGAGCTCCCAGATCTGGTAAGAAGGGAAGCATTTGATATACCGCTTCTCTTCCCAAATACTCCAGATTCGAAACCTGAACATAGTCTGAAACTTGGAAGCACTGGCTTTAGCTCCTTCCTAGCAAATTTCTAGGATCAATTGCTTGTAGATGTTATCATCCGAAGAACAGATAAACATCTCTTGGACATAACCCTTTTTAATTTGTACGGGAAGATTTACAATATCCTGGAAACAAGATACCAGGTGTATGTTCCCGTAGCTGGAGTAGATAATTTCCAACCCTTCAAAATACTTAGTGACGCTGGAGTCATCTAAGCGCCTGAAGTAAGTTAAGAGGCGGGCTTCATCAATCAGCCCCTGTTGATATCGAGTGATCATACCCTGTGCCATACCCTCAGTGTCCATGCTTTGCGTCTTCTCATTTTCAATGGACAGGGAAGAGCAGATCTTCAATAAGTCTGGTATTCTTAGATTGACCAGATCGTGATTGTTGATCTGCTCAAGGATCTTACTCAGTTCTTTGTGTTCAGAAGAAGGTCCTTTGAACAAGTCCTTTTTTATTGCTTCAAGAGCAGATGACCTTGATGTAGCACTATATGCCATCATCGAGAGCGTCTACTGCCGAACTTTGTATAATTTAGAATTTAACTGCTCGGCCTTAGCTCGAACAACCAAGAACTGCTTCTCGATATGGAATAGCCAAAAGTTGGCCCCCTTGTGTCGTTGGACTGAATGGCTCGGTAACAGCCATTGAACTTATCCCAAGAATCTTTATCATTTTTTTTCCAATTCTTGATTGTACCAGTTTTTCACCAATGTGCTGGCGAAGGTCTTGTTTTGGAAATGAACGAGCCTTTGGGTCCTCCTTTCAGGAACTGGGCCTGTGTGCCCTGAGGTACCTGCACGACCTGTAGTGTCCGTGCGGCCTGTGGTGCCTGTGCGGTCTGAGGTGCCTGTGTGGCATTTTGGCTATTCACCAATTGGCTATTCGCCTAACTTGCAGCTGGAGCTGGGCTGTTCGCCTTAAGCACTCCAAAAGATGATGATGCCTGGTTGCCGGCACCGGATTTGGCCCTTTTCTGGCCAGTTATAGGAGTAAGCACGTCCTGTCTCTTCATTTCTTCATGTATGGATTTCATCTTTTTATATTCTTCCTGGTCCATAGCATCACGGCCTGGTAAGAGTATCAGCAAGAAAGTATAACCTGGAATATAATTAATATCATAATTAAATATTTTCATGTAAACCCCCTAAATTTCTACTATGATTTTTTTGAATTTGGTAATTATTTTTGTACTTTATCGCGTACAAATTCGCGTTCTCGTATTTGTACTCCGCATGCAAATTTGCGTTATTTTGTATTGCTCGTCGAGTGCGAATATATGCGAGGTACGTATTTTTGGAAAAATATTTCTTATTTTAATAAATGTATAAGCTCAAAGTAATATGTGATAGATAATTTCATTATCTAAATACATTCCTCTTTATTTCTTAAAATCGTCAAAACCTTATCTTTTGTTTTTTACTATATAAAAAGACTATTTTATCTTTAGAAAACTATACTTTATGAAAAGTGTTCTTCTTTCATGCGAAGTACATAAATTTAAATAAATTTTCGAAATTAATTAATAATAATATTTTATTAACTAGAATATTTGAAATTTGGTTTGAATTAAGATTTGATTAAATATATTAATTTAAATTAAAAAATATGTTATTTTAATAGACTTAAATAAAATAAAGGTTTTATCGGGAATCGATTGGATCGGATCGAAATTTTTTTTAAAACGATTTGAATTAAATGATAGTATTATCTAAACGGGGTTTAAATTGTTCTATTCCTAATCCTAATGGGAGCCCCACCTCCTATATAAGGAGAGGCTCATTATACACTTTTCAATGGACTTCTCCACCATTATTTCCATAAATTTTCGATCACACCCAATGCATCGTGCATCGTGTCCGTGTCGTCTTCCGTTTCCAGTACAGTTCTATTTGTACAAATACATGGTTTTTTCGTGTCCGACAGTCCCGGACATCCACCCCCAAACGCCGATCAACCCTGTGCCTTGCAGGACACGAACGTCGTCCGTGTCGGACATTTCCGACAACAAACCCAATGCAGCCAGCCCCAAATTTCGGCCATCGTGCGTCCGCCCCAAACTGACATCACAACCACCATCTTCTCCGCCATCACCCCCCGCAACCCGGCCAACCAAGGCCAAGACCACCACCATCATCACACACCGCCACCACCCCTTCGCCATCAACTTCATCCCGCCACCGGCCACGCTCCACCACACCATATCAGACTCGCCTACCAACCCCACCTCCCCAGAATCAACCAAGGAGAAAAAAACTCTCACCTGAACTTCCGTCGCCTGTGCGCCTATCCCAAGCCGCCACGGTCCACCGCGTCGCCGCGTGCGTAAGCCTCCGCCACTCGCGCAAGCGCCCTCCGTCGACAACGATCCTCTCTGCCGTGCAGGCAGAACTCCGTATCTCCGCCGCAATCGCGGCCAACCCCCACCTGCGCACCACCGGCGTCGTCCAGATCTTGTGGGTCCACCTTCGCTCATCCCGTCGAAGGCTTCCGTCCGCCGCGCCGGTAGCCCGCCTCACCGCTGCCACCGAGCGCCCTCTCCGTCACCAAAGTTCCACAGCGGCGACCACTACACCGAGCCATACTCCGCATCATGCCCGTGCGTCCGCCCCACAAGCCGGGCGCCGCTAGCCTCCAGTCCTAAGCCAAGCGCCGGCGGGGTACACCTCCACCAGAGATCCGCATCTTCCTTCCGCCTCCACCGGTAAACATCCCTGCGGCGGCGACCGCCTCCACGAACCCAGCCGCACCGTTCGCTCGAACGCGTGGAGCCACCTAGCGTCGGAGTTCCCATGGCCGTTATGCCTTCCGCAACCACCTTCTCAACCCTCTCTCCACCGCCCAAACTTCACCGAGCCCGTGCTGCCGGATCCAGCGCCGAGTTAGGCTCCGACACGCCATACGACCGCCCCACAAGCAGTGCCGTGCCGGAGCCTATTTTTTTCCTCTTCAGACCCCCTTCACCGACTTCGTCGTCGTTCGAGCGCCACCGGCGCCGCGCCATCCCCACTGTAAGCCACTCCTGACGTCTTCCCCAATCTCTCTGCAGTCCCCATCTCCTTTTCTCTATTCTCACTCTCTTCCTTAATACTCTCACTATTGATAAATAGTATATGCTGCATTGGAAATCACGAAAAGAGATTAGTATTCTTACTTATTTTTAATGTCATTGTATATAAATCAGTTTGTTAGTATTATACTAATGTATTTGTACATTATAAAAAAAATCTTTTATTATTATTATTTACATATGCTATATTTATTAAAATAAATGTATTAAATATTTTTAAATATATATGTGTATATATATTATATCGGACTTGAACCATGTATCTATTTCCAAATGAAGTTAGAAGCCCTAAACCTATTATTGGAGTATTTTTCATCTAATTAAATTATAGTTTTGACCTAAACTGATTTTTATTAAAATTCTCAAGTATTTATCTAAAATAATTTTTTGAAATATTTACCTACAAATAATTTGATCAATAAAATATAGTTTTTCACTATTATAAATAAGTTATAATTATTTTCTAAATTTACAGTTTGAAGAATTTTTAGAATTTTAAGCCTCAAATGATTTTTCTTGAAGTTTTAGATATTATGTAAAATATTTAATAAAATATTGATTTTAAACAATACAAATAAAATATTTTTCCTAGATAGATATGACTGTTTTCTAAATGAGTATATATATACATATTTTAAATTAAGAATTATCTTTTACATAAATCAAATCTAAACTCAAATCTTCCTCTTAGAATATAAGACTTCTGACCATGACTAATCACATATTTATTTCTTTCGGACTTCCTCACATGAACATGGCTATTGGACAAAACGGAACTGGCCAGATCATCGCACCACACCAGATGACACACCAGGTAAGATACCTTGCCATTATACTATTTATTTTCAGTTTGCATTTTATTACATATCACAGTTCATTTATTTTCAAGTTCTTACATTTCTTGATTTACTACCTGCTCAGTGATATTAGATTACTTGTTATTATCCTTTGATTGCATATGGCCCTAGAGTTAAGGACTACCGGTTGTAGTGTATCGCATATACCTTGACACAGTTGTACCACGAGGATGTGTGAGATGAGTGGCATGTAGAGGTCCTTACGTGTTGGTTGATCACCCGTGCGCATGCTTTAGGGCTAACTGCTAATAGAGGCGTGTTAGGAGACTTAGCAGTTAGTAGAGGTACATGATCGCTGATGCGACTTGACATGTACATTGGGTGGGGAAAACAATACCTGACGTATGGGCTTCTTTGTACTTCCCTGCTTACCTGTGCGCTCCTCCGGAGACACAGGCTCCAGGTGCCCTCTGACATTTTCCAGAGCGTTATAGACGTAGCCCCTTGCACATGATGCCCTCTGACGATCTTCGGACGTTACGGACGTAGGCCCCTGGTGCCCTATATGGGGACTATGCCGATCCCATTTACAGCCAGGGCTCATTCGTCGAAAGGATTGTTTCTCAACTGCATGTTCACTTTAGTATGGTTAGATTACCTTATTGTTATTTTGTCACTTACTTTTGTTTGTGGCATATTTTATATTCAGTATTTATATGGCATGTTTATTGTATCTTGTTACTTCCCTCTGAGGACCTGATGATTCCTCCAAGTGTGTCTTGTGATTTCTGCAGGTGCTCTAGCTAAGGCCATGACTTGTGCTCTATTCTTCGAGATGTTGCTTTTGGATCGTCATCTCCTTCGCTCGACCAAATCATTTTCTTTGTATAATTCTTCCTTATTTAAATTAGTTGGGAGTAGATTTGTCTCCGTCTAACGATTGTATACATGACAAATTCAAAGTTACTTTTATATCATTATTTATCATCGTGGATGAGATTTAGTGCCTTGGTTACTGTATTTTACAGCTTATGTATACCTACGATGGTTTCTTATACTTCGTATGTATACAGCTTGCATGATTACGTTCTAGTCCTTCTATTTTTGGGACTGGTGCGTTACATTCCAAGTACATAGCAATTCTAATCCTTCGAAGATTTTCTTTGGGATTATTAATAGTTTTTTTTCTTAAGAAACTGAGCAACAGATTTATTGTCAGTCTCAATGATAAAATTGCTATAAAGAAGATAAAACCTCAAACTTTTGATAGCTAATTTAACAGCTAATAATTCTTTATCATAAGTCGCATACTTAATCTGGGTTTTCGTAAACTTTCCAGAGGTATATGCAACAATTTCTTTATTTTTTGCAATTAATACTCCCGCCTAAAAGAGATCGGAAGCATCAGTTTGTAAAACTAGTTTGTCATCATCTAGTGGGAAGTAGAGGATTTTCTGGTATTTAACCAGGTCCTTAATCTTGGCAATTTCTTCTTTCTCTTTGGGTGAAAGAGTCGGATACCAACTCAAGGCATCGGCAACCACGTTGGCCTTCCCAGGATGATACTGCAATAAAATGTCGAAGTCCTTCATCAACACCAACCATCTTCGCTGCCTCAGGTTGAGCACCTTCTGTGTAAACACATACTTCAAGCTCTTGTGGTCTGTAAAGATCTCCACTCACTCTCCGTATAGATAGTGTTTCAAAAACTTCAGAGCAAAGATAACTTCCACCAACTCCAAGTCTTAGGTAGGGTAGTTCTTCGCATGCGAACGTAAATGCCTGGAAGCATAGGCAATTATCTTTCCATGCTGCAGCAAGGCACAACCCAAACCCTTCCCAGAGGCGTCATTATAGATAATGAACCCGCCTGATCCTGATGGCAACGTCAGAATCGGAGCTGTCGTCAACCGCTTCTTCAACTCATCAAAAATGACCTGACACTCCTCTGACCAGATAAACTCTATGTCCTTCCGGGTGTACACACCTCAGTCCCCAAGTTTCGTGTCTATTGGTTTTATGTCGGACACGATATCGCGTGTGCACGCATTTTGCACAGAACGTGCTCAGTCGAATGCCTTCGACTGATACATGGTTCTTGTCGTGCACAAACACGTCGTAGACACCAAGTAAGGTGTCGACCACCAAAACTGACACCCTAGCTACACGTGTACACATCCACAAGGTGTCATGTGCACTGTGTCGTGTCTGACACGACTCGACATGGCTGCACGAGCCTGTGTGCGCACAGTTTTTTGATACTGTGTTTGTACTTGGTTTGGACACTGTCCAGTCTCTGGACACGTGGACACGTTCCTAGGGTTGACACAGACATGCTAGATACCTACACACGTGATTTTGGGCTTCATTTGATGTATGTGTTCGAATTTTGGGTTTGGTATAGGGTTTATCATTTTTTTGATACTTTAAATGAAAACTGAGATTTCATAAATTGAGATTGGGTTAGGTTTTAAACTGTCACATACATGTTACTGATACTTTAGTTTCATATATAGGTTTGTTTACATATATTAAACTGAATTTTCATATTAATTGAGTTTGGGTTAAACATGAAAAGTGAGAATGTAATGTTGTGGGTGCTTGCAAATCTGAGATTCACTTTGAGTACACACCTACACACCTAGTTGTTACACATATCTGTCCACTGTCACACACACTATATTCTATCACACACACACGAACTCACATATTAACCTCCTTCCCTCTCTCTCTCTCTCTCTCTCTATATATATATATATATATATATATATATATATATATATATATATATATATATATATTTGGAAACCAGACTTTTATTGAAAATATAGGTGCAAAATGCCGAAGCCTATACAAGTAAGCGCGCTAACGCGACCAAAAGACAGAAAACAAAAGGTGCGATACGCACACGCCACAAAAAGGGGAGGGAAGAAGCGGCCTAGGCCAGGGATTCCCAGAACAAGTTGGAGACGTGAGAGCAATGCCTCCTGACTTTGAAGCATTGTCTGATGACCTCTCTGTACAGCTGAGGGGGGAAAGTTGGCACCCCCGTTCGGTTGGCCCATACTAAGACTATGGTGAAGCTTAGACCAAGTACCTGCAGCCAGGTCCCCCGAAAGAAGGACGTGCTCAACGGATTCCAACTTGTGCTCCTCGCAGCAGTGGCATCTGGAAGAGAGACTGAATCCCAATGATCCGATGATGTCGTCCGTCGGTAACTTGTGGCGAAGAGCGCGCCAGATGAGGATAGACCATTTGATGGGGATGCATGCCTGCCAAAATTTGGCATAGACCAAGTTCAATACCCCGCTGCCTCTAGAAATACGTCTGGCGGAAGCCAAACTGAATGCCCCACTCGGGTTAGGGGACCATCTCCAAGTGTCGGGCGTGTCGGAAATCCGCATATTCGCAGCAAGAAGACTGGTGGCCGCCGGATGACCAAGCCAATCTCTGACCTTCCTCCAATTCCAACCGGAACTGCCCTCCTATAGGTCTCCAATGGTGCACCCCTGAGGAGTAAGAATGTTGGGCTGAATGATCTCTGCTCCTAACCACCGCTCCTAACAGGCCAGGGAGCTGCCGTCCCCCAATTGGAGACGGATAAGAGGTTCAGCGGTGGTGCGGCCCCGAGTAATGCGGCGCCAAGTTGATGAGGATCTGTTGTTAGTGTTAGCCTCCGACAGATGGGAGAATCTGGAGTATCTTGCTCTCATGAACTTCGTCCATAAGGATGTCTCGGTGCGTAATTTCTACCATAGCTTAAAGGAGCATGCTTCCACGATGTGAGCAAGTCTGCAGAAGCCCAGACCACCTTCTCCAGTGGGTTTCGCCATCGTCTCCCAACCGGCCCAGTGATGTTTGTCTTTGCCGTCGCTCTGACCCCAGAAGAACTTGGCGAAGAGAGATTCAAGAGAGTGGAGCACCTTCTTGGGGAGGGAACAGATGGCCAAAATGTACATCGGGATGGACAATAAAACATATTTAATGAGGATCATTTTGCCTCCTAGGGATAAGGTTGCGTTGTGCCATCCAGTAATAAGTTTGCGGATCTTGTCTGCTAGGTGGTCATATATGCCGGAGTTGGCCCTACCGTACACCAGCGGGCAGCCAAGGTAAATGAAGGGGGGTAGGCCGTACTGAAAGAGGTCATGTTGACGAGCTGGGTGGAGTGGGTTCTGTCTGCGTTGTGATGCGTGTAGATGACGCTCTTGTTGTTGTTAACACGCTGACCCGAGCATTTGGTGTATCTGGCGATCGTGCTCAAGACGACCTCTATCGAACCACTGTCTCTAGAGGAGAAGATGAGGATATCGTCGGCGTAGGCCAGGTGAGTGATAAGAGGGCATCCTGTGGTGGTGTGGAAGTGGTTGAAACCGGCCATACTGGGCATGCTGTTGAGGCTTCTGCTTAGGGCTTCGGCCGCGATAATGAAAATGGTGGAAGAGAGCGGGTCTCCCTGTCTAACCCCGCGAGTGGAACAAAAGAAACCCGCCGCCTGTCCGTTGATCACGATGGAGAACCACGCATTGTTGATAGATCTGAAGACGATGTCAATCCAAGTTTCAGAGAAGCCGAAGGCCCTGAACACCCAGATCATGAATTGCCAGTCTAGGCGGTCATATGCTTTTTCCATGTCTAGTTTGATGGCAACGTTCCCCCCTCCCCTCGACGGGAACTTCATGCACGTGATCATCTCTTGCGCAAGGAGGATGTTGTCAGTTATACTGCGGCCTTTAACGAACCCGCTTTGCTCTTCGGATATGATCTTGGGGAGAAGATCGGACATCCGATTGGCGATAATCTTGGATATGACCTTGTTGGTGAAGGTGCAGAGGCTAATCGGACGGAAGTCTTTAAAGGTTTCCGGGTTGTCTTTTTTGGGGATAAGGATGATGTTGGCGCAAGAGATTGAGTTAGGGTATCTGGCCCCTTAGAGAAAGACGATAGTGACTTCGACTAAGTCGTTTTTAATGATGTCCCAGCAAGCTCTGAAGAAGACACCGTTGAACCCTTCAGGCCCCGGGGCACTATGCTCGTTAATGCACCAGACCGCAGCTTTGACCTCCTCCTCAGAAATGGTGGCCAGCAAAGACTCGTTGTCATGATCGGTAATGAGGGAGGGGATGACCGACAATAGTGTCTCGTCTCTAACGACCCGCTCCTTGGTGAATAGGCTGGAGAAGAAGTTCACGGCTGCGACCTGGATCCCGGCCTGGTCGTCGATTAGGTTACCATTGTCGTCGAGAATCCGGTGTAATTTTAATTTGTTCCTGCATCCTTTAACGCATGCATGGAAGAACTTGGAATTGCAGTCACCAACGGTGTCCCAGTTCAATCTGGCCTTTTGCTTCCAGAATTCATTCTCCACTCTCAGCCTGGATTTAAGAAGAGCTTTGGCGAGGTTTAGGGATGTGCGGGTCTCCGGAGAGTTGGAAATGGCAAATGTGGACTCCGTGCGGGTGACGTCGTCCTCCGCCTCACGAATGGCCTAGAAGATGTCGCTGTATGCCTCTTTGCTCCATGCTGATAGGGCCTTACGAGTGGCTTTGAGCTTAGACGCCATCCGGGTCATGGGATCAATGGCCGAGACGGAATTCCATGCCGAAGCAACGGTGTTCTGAAATTGTGGGTGATGACGCCAAAAGTTAAGGAAGCGGAAACCTTTCTTGTTCCCGGTGTGGTTGCTTCTGATTTGGACTAGAAGAGGGGAGTGGTCCGATTCGGTGGAGTTGAGATGGAAGACATTAGTGATCAGGCCCATGTCGGGCCAGCTGTCATTGATCATCGCCCGATCAAGTCGGGAATACTGTCGCCTGTGGCCTTCCTGGATGTTACACCAGGTGAATGTACTGCCGAGGAAGGGGATAGGGGTGTGGTTCCCGTGAAAGGTAAAGTTGTTAAAATCATCCATAGCAGGCTTGGGAGGGGGACGGCCACCGGACTTCTCCTCGATACAAGCAACCGTGTTGAAAATGTCGATGCAAAGCCACGGCATTCCCTGCGGATGGATCCTCAAGAGGTCTGCCAAGAGCAGTCTGCGCACATGGATGTCACAACTGCCATAAACTGCGGAGATGACGGAGCGGGTCTTGAGAGCCGGGTGTTCAACCCAGCAAGTGAGAGCCTGGGGGGAGTCATGGATGGTGCCAAATTGAAAGTCTTGAGCAAGAAAAAGCCAGATGTCGTTGCCGCCCGCGATGGCGTGCGGGAAGCCTAACTTGAGTTGAGTAGCTTTAAGTCTTTTTTGAGGGATTTTTGTTTCGATAATGATTAAGAGGTCGATGCGGTGAGTTTTCTTGAGGCTGAGAATTCTGTTCATCGTCGATTTGTTACCGAGCCCTCTGACATTCCAGGAGATGATGTTAAGCATCGGATGGAGAAATAGGGTGGGGTTGGTTGTGCTTCAAGGAGGACCTGGTGGTCCTTACCGTCATCTGCTTTTGTTTGTTTTATTCTTCTTGGATGCAGTTTTTTTGGTTTGGGCGCAAGTGGGTCCGTTGCTTCCTGACTCATTGATTGTCCGGTCTGGATCGCTACTTTCTTCAGCGACCGCGTTGGTGAGTGAGTCGTTGTCCTGATCTTCCAGGGCACAAAAGGGGTTGCCCTTATCCAGAAACCCTGCTTCCTTGGCCTGCCAAAATCTGACGGTTAAGATGTGAGTGTGAGTGGTCTGAGCGACCTTTGCGGGAGTAGGAGGTTCTGGGTCTGCCCGAAGTGCCACGAGCTGCTTTGAGCAGCTAACCGACGAGACCTCTCCCGGTTGTTGAGATCGGTTATCGGGAGATAGGAAGGAGTAGGAGGCCTCGTGGGAGGGAAGTGTGGTGATCTCAGGTTGAGTTTGGGTAATTAGGGTGTGATCGGCGTTTGGGTGTCCGCTGATCTTGGGGGAATCTTGTTGGCCGATTGTGATGGGAGGGGGGATACAAAGCTCTCTGTGATCTTCTTCAACAGGGGTGCCTGAGAGTAGTTCGAACAAATTGTGGAGTGCGAGGTTGGAGGGGTTGAAAGGGACGATGGCCCGACTGGTAGTATCAGTCGACTGGGGGTAGGGAAGAGTCTGACCATCGATCTGAGGGAGGGGGTCGGGATTCGAATTGTGGATGATGGTGTCTGGGTCTTTTTGAGCATTGGGCGCTCGTGGGGTGCGCGGGATTTTCTTCTTTAGTTCAGGATGAGCGCGGAAGCAGTGCTACATTTGATGGCCACTCATCTGACAGTGTTTACAGAAGATAATGCTGTTGTCGTAAATCAGCTTCTGAATGTGGAATGTGTCTCCGAGTTCAATCTCTATAAGTTTGGGAGGGTCGTTAGCAAGGTCTAGCTCCAAACATATCTTCGCGTAGTTGCACTTGGAGAGGTTGCGAGTTTCTTCCGCAATGGCAACCAGGGTCCCGAAGGAGCCGGCGATGCGTTTGAGGGCGGCTGCAGGGAAGCAGACTAGGGGGAGGTTGGGGAGGGTGATCCAGGTTGAGATGATTGTAGAGTCAAATTTGGGGTTGAATTCGGGGGACCATTTGACCACTTTAGCGATCTGCGAACCCATTCTGACAGAGCCCTTAGCTCGAGCAATCGCGAAGTCCGAGTCGAATGTGAGGTGAAGGAGCATATGTTTCGGGTCGAGTGGAGCTACCCGGAAGGCAGCGGAGAGGCCCCACCCAGCAACCGCAGCCGAGACAATGGGGATCTTCGAGCATCCGGAGCCGAATTTGAGAACGAACGTCTTGGAAAAGGAGGAGGAAAGGGAATGGATCTCCGACGAGGCGAAAGGAACCCTGACGGGGGTGCCATAGGAAGGAGGCGAGAAGTTGAGGTCCGGAAGCAGAATCTCAGCCGACGGCTTCATGGAACGATGCCTCCGATCCGGCCTAAGAGCCTCGGCGTAGGAGGCGCCGGCCGCGGGACATGGGAGGGTCGATTCCGAGGGGGCGATAGGGGAGGCTGCCGGGGGCGCCAAAACAGGGGAGCAGCTCCGGGATGAGACTAAGCAGGGAATGGTGCCAGACTGCGCGAGCTCGCTGGGAGCCCACGGAAGCGCGAACCTGGATAGCGCCAAAGGACAGGAGGGGGGGCCCAGGGTGCGCCAAGAGGTTAGGAGAGGATGCACAAACGTGCGCTGAAAGGCGGGGGGAGAGACCCCGGATTGCACTAGGAGGCGAGGGGGAGAAAGCCCGGATAGCGCCACGGGATCAGCGGAGGACTCCCACGGGTTGCGCCAATCTGACGCAGGGGGGCGCTCAGACTGCGCACAAAAGGGAGGGCCTTGTCCTGATGTGCGCAAGGGAGGGGACCCTACCGTTGAAAGGGGGCAGCGTCTAGACCTGGAACGCGCACAGGGGGGGGCCTGATCCTGAGGAGCGCAAGGGAGGGGGGCCATGTCCTGAGGTGCGCAAGGGAGGGGGCTCGCCCGCTTAAAGAGGGCTGTGCCTGGACCTGAAACGCGACAGGAGGGAGACCTAGAACGCGCTCAGAGGGGGGACAGGAGCCTGCGGGAGCCACGTGCTACCCAGCTCCCAAGGGAGCCACGTGCTCCTCAGCTCCTGAGGGCGGGAGGGATTTCGAAATCGGAGTGAGCCCCGTGGAGGGGACTGAGGGAGGGAGGTAGGGGAAGCTGGCCCTCCGGGCGGTGGCCGTCGGACCCACATCCTGCGCCGACGACGGAGCTGCAGCCGGGGCGCAGGGGGAGAAACGCAGCAGGGGCGGCGACCGAGGCCGCGCGGCTGCGCTCCAACAGCCGAAGCTGCGCATCGGTCCACCCTGGGCGCGGAGCCGGAGGGGGAGGGGGGCAGGAAGGAGAGGCGACGGAGCGACGAAGGCCGGGGGGAGGGACGGGGGCCATCTCGAGCGTGCCTCGGTGTGCGCCGACGAGCGCGGGGAGACGCCGAGATCTGACATCCCTGGGCGGCTGCCGCGGCTACGAGCCAGCAAGGCGGTTGCGGCGGCGGGGGCGAGGCATGAGGGGGAAGGGGCGAGCAGGAAGCGGCTAGCAGCGCCGGAGGGGGCTCCATGCCGGCGGAGAAGGGAGGAGGGGAAAGGGGGGCTCGGGAGATCATGCCTGGGAATCCTCTCTCTCTCTCTCTCTCTCTATATATATATATATATATATATATATATATATATATATATATATATATATATATATATATATATATTCTACTATATAATAGGAAAACTTAGATGGTGAAACTTTTGAATTCCAAAAATACCCTTACATACTTATACTAATTAAAAATAATTCATTAATTTAATAAGGACACTTAGTAATTAGGAAGACTGCCCTTTGGTCTTCCTAAAGAGTCTTCTTAAACTAATTAAAAAATGTTAAAATACGTGCAAGGCACGTGCATATATATATATATATATATATATATATATATATATATATATATATATATATATATATATATATATATATATCTATATATCGTCTATATCTATATATA
>JANAVB010034420.1:16893076-17025918 GCA_029216955.1 Iris pallida
CTTCACACCGTAGAGGAGATGGGGCTTGCTCTCCACGAGATGCATGCAGTCTCCAAGCTGCCTTGGGAGACGAAGTTTTTGAAGTGTATACTCCGACGAACGAAGAGTTCGAGGATCTGAAGCAACGGTTCCCGGGCTTTGTAGCTGTCTACCAGGAACTACTATGTCATCACAGTACATGCCACCAGATATCCATCAAGAAGGATGGCAGCTCGGAAGGGAACCTTCCCCATACTGCGTCCTGGCTCACCTACCTTTTTACGCTAGGTGCCTCAGGCCGGGTTTCTCCCCGTAGTCCTCAAACCCACGAGGAAATACAGAGCCAAGTGTCGACGACCAAGAGATCGAGGACCACAGGCGACAGATTTTGGAGTCAAACTGACTCCTTTAGCTATTTTTACCAGGATACCCAGCCGATGTCTGAGAAGGCTCTCCTGGCAGAATTCCTGATGGTAAGACTGCGGAATTGCGTAGTCTCAGGAGGGGCTGGTTCCATTGAGAGAATCAGCCACAATTTTATCCTCTCTGCTGTGAAGTTGGTCTTCGGAGTCAGGCTAGCTCTACTCCCGGACATGGTGTACAGTATACACCGTGGCCTTCGTACCTTTACGTCCAAGGTCATCGCCCGTGACGCGACGAAGGATTTTGAACGTGTCGAACTGCCCTTCCACTATCTGATAGGGTGGTTGCTGATGCATTGCCGGTCTTTAATGAGGCCTGGCCCCGAAGATGGCGTAACTGCAGATGACGCCTTTATCTTTCAATATCGCCGCATACCTTGGGCTTGCGAGACTACGCGCGTCTGTAGGATGGCGCTGTCGAGAGTGGACAGATACAATTTTTTCGTATCTTCCTCAATTTATTGCTGAAGAAGTTAGGGCCGTACATCTGGATGGTATCGGGCCTCCCCACTTCTTGGACGGCAAGATGCTCCTTTGGTTGCACAACATTCACCCTTCCCACCTGGTATACCGCAACCGCAACGCTGGCTACTTGGAGCCTTACTTGCCCAGTAGGTTCTTCCGACAATTTGGGTATAGCCAGCTATTCTTGGACAGTCCCAGCTCTTGCCTGGGTTTCGAAGGCAGCGTCCTTGACGGTATCATAGCCTGGCACTATTACAACACAGTTCATACCCGTACCAGCTTCTCAGTTCCTGATGCTGGAGTGTCAGGTGAGATCTTGTATCTAGCAGCTATATACCACGTCATGGCGAACAAGCCTCTTGTTGATTTTGACCCGATACCTGCTTTATCGTCGGTACTGGCTTGGCGGAGAAGCCCCAGGGGTCCAAGGCGAGGAGGAAGAAGAAGAACACGGTCGCGTCGGACTCGGAATTTGCCAACGCGAACGAAGAGGATGACGAGCATGAGCATGATCCCGACAACTCTCTCCCTCCTGCAGATGAGGTGGTGGCGGATCAGCTGCCCGTTGTGCCGAGCTATTCCCGAAAGCGAAGCAGGCCCGAGTCTGCTGGTGGCGGCAGAACCTACTCCGTGAAACGGGCTGCGGTTAAGCCTCGTCGGCTGCTCATTAAGGAGAGAGGCGAGGATATGGGCTCCATTTCGGAGGTGAATTGAATTACAACCATCTCCTTCTTTAGCTCTTCCTTTTCCTAAACTATGATCTAATCATTTTTCTTTTCTCTGTAGGCGTAGAAGAGTCAGACTTTCAAGAGCCAGCCGTTGTTTCTGAAGTCAACCCGGCCCTGACCACTTTGATTAGTGATATGTGTGCCGAGATTATTTCTGTCGGGGTTTTCTCGGCGGCGGCTGAGGGGTCTCACGTTGCTGAGGTCTCGACCCAGGGCGACGTGGGCTCCGCTGAACCTGTCCTCGAGACTGCTGAACTTCAGCAGGGTGACGCTGCTCCAGTTGTATCTCCTTTCGGGGCGGCTGGGGCAGAGGAACCAGCTGAATTCGGCTCGGGTGTCACTGGCGAAGAGATTACGACGGCTGTGAGCGAACCTCAGCCTCCGTAACTCTCCTCTGGTAAGATAAGCCAAGTCTGGACTAGTGAGGAGGCTCATTCGCTCTATCATCACATCCTTTGGATTAAGCTGATTGATGGTTGCTCTGGACATACAGGTCCTGCTCCTTCACTGCCAATGTCGGACATTGTCAGGGTAGAGTTCGTCAGAGGGGAGAAGAGAGCGTGCCTCTCCCTCTAACTTATATTGAGGGATCTTCCGCTGTATCAAGTTCGGGAGTACAAGCGGCGGAACGATCGGAGCAGGAAGAACTGGTCCCTGCACCCTCATCTGTTCATGTGGCTCTAGAGGTCGACCTCTCTACCCTGCCGAGCCTCCGGATTCTTCGGCGGCGGAAAAAGAATTGGCCGCTATTCAAGCGTCCTTTCACTCAGAATTTGTTTCCCTCGTGGCAGGGGCATCAAGTTCCGTTGTGTCTTTTTCGACTCTGCCAGCCACTCTCCCTTTGACGCCGTCTTCTTCGGAAGTACTGGATGAATCGTCAAGGGATGTGGTTGACAATTTCTACCGTCACCTGAGGCGAGGAGTCGAAGCTGCTGTGGAGAGGGGGATCTCTTTTGCCCTGGCCCGTCAATGTGCTCGTGGCCAGATTGAAATTCTTAGAACCCTTCCCGGTGGGGCGGGGATAGTTGAGCTTCTAGAACCTAAATTGCTAGAGGCAGATCAGCTTGTGGCCCAGTTTCAAGTACTGCGGCAAGTTGATCTGTCTTCAGCGATAGATCAGGAGCGGGCCTTCCTCATCACTGTCGTGGAGAAGGTACGGACCGCACGAGATACGTCTAAGCCGGTTATCATAAAGGACCTCGACGATCTGTCTCTTCAGTACGATAGCTGAGCCGCAAGAGCGAGGATTGTGTTGCTCGGGAGGCGGCCGCCTCTCGCAGAATAATCGATAAGAGGGAGCAGATCCTCGAGCTCCAGAGGAAGCTGGCTTTCTTGGAATCTGAGCTCGAGGCCTCCTGCACGGATAAAGAGCTAATCGTTCAGGAGGCCGAAAAGGTCACCCGAGCTTCTGCTGGCCTGGAACGTGCTCTGAAGAGACTCGAAGATGGATGGCAGACCCAAGCGCATCTGGAGGATGCAGAGCGGCTGACTCAGGAGGCCAAGCGCTGGGCCAAGCTGCGATTTGAGCGGTCGACCGCCGTGCTGAGGGACCGTCTCAGAGAATTATGTATAGCCGAACCATAGTCGGCTTTTTTTCTTTCTTTCTTTGTCGTTTTCCTTTGTTTTGATAGGGACGTGGTCCCCAAATATGTCGTACTTTTGCTTTTTAATAAATGTCTATGTTTTCATCATCCATCATCTATTGTGATTGTACTGTATCTTTGGTATTCGTGATATTTGCCTCACTGGGGGACTTTTTGTGGACCTATTACCCTTGGCATACCTTGGTTGTAGGTACGGATAATAAGTTTGATAGAAATACCTAGAACGATTCCGTGGTGAGACGGGCATGGAAGTTCTTGGAATTGGGCGAAAGAACGCCAAGGAACAGCTGGGCTCCGAAGGCGTATGATAATGAGAAAAGAGGCGCATGTAATAGGAGATCTAGTGCAGCATTTATGGTCAACAGCGGACACTTGTGGTCAACTGTGGACATTTGCGGTCAACTGAGGACATTTGTGGTCAACTGAGGACATTTGTGGTCAACTGAGGACATTTGTGGGCTTATTATTCTTGGCGTACCCTGGTTTTGGATACGGATAATAAGTCGAGAGAGAACCAACATACTTACTCAGAGACGTGGTAAATATGAGTGTTTCTTCAATGGAGTCTTCCTACTAAGAGGTAATGAGGACGTGGCAAGAGTGGACACCATGAAGGGTACATAGAACAACTCAGAGGTAATATGGACGTGGAAGTTCTACGTGAGGGGTGGTTTGTATTTGATGGAAGTTAAACAACTCAGAGGTGACATCGACGTGGTTGTTTCGGAAAATTTGTGGATCTGTTACCCTTTTTATGCACTGAAAGTGCGGGTAGTAGATCATGAGAAAGGAGCTCTTTTAGGGAGAAAGTTCAGAGGTATGATACTACTGATACTACCCAGAAGATGCGATATAGACTCATTTGGGATGACCAGAGTGTAAGTTCAGCGGTACCTAAGGGTACATAACTTAACAATCGATTGATTCAAAGGATGTCCTTCAGACATAATACTTCTTCATGAACTTGCCGTTGACGGGCAACATGAGCAAGTCTCCATTTTGTTTTGCGAGGCGGTAAGCACCATTGGAGAATACAGCCTCGATGACAAACGGGCCTTCCCACTTTGGCTGGAATTTGTCGATGGTTTTGTGAGTCATAACCATCGGCCTCGGAACTGCCAGAACAAGATCGCCTACTTGGAATGTCCTGAGCTTAACCTTCTTGTTGAAGGCACCCGAGATGCGTGCTTGATAAAGCTGATTCGTTGTTGAGCTAACAGGCGCTTCTCATCCAAGGCCTCCAACTCTTGCAGGCGATGACAGTATCATCCGTCATCAATCGGTAGGTGAGGGTGACGCGGAGCGAGGGGATTTGAGTCTCTAGTGGGAGAACTTCCTCACTTCATACACCAGAGAGAATGGTGTGCTCCCAGTGGCCGTCCGAACTGTAGTACGGTACGCCCATAAGCATTCGCCAAGCTTTTTATTCCAGTCGCGTTTGTTGGAAGACACGAACTTCTTGAGCAGCTTGATTATAGTTTTGTTGAATGCTTCTGCCAACACATTCGCCGTCGGATTGTACGGTGTTGCAGCAATATTCTGGATCCGATGCTTGTCACAAAACCGATAGAAGACGTGGCTAGCGAACTACGGACCGTTGTCGTGGATGATCTTGGGCAGTCCAAAGCGATAGATGACGTAATGCTTGAGGAAGCTAATCACATTTGATGTCTTCACCTCTGCAAGCGGGACAGCTTTCGCCTATTTGGAGAAGTAATCTGTAATATCCAGTATGAAGCGGTGCCCTCTGGATGAAGGTGGAGAGATAGGACCAATGATATCCATTTCCCATGCTTCGAATGGCCAGGATGCTACCGTCAGATGTAGAAACTCGGATTGTTGGTGGATGAAATCTGCGTGGACTTGACAGGCTTTGCACTTTCTTGCATAGTCTATCGCATCTGCAACCATCGTGGGCCAGTAATAGCCCATTCGGCGAAGGCGGTCTTGTAATTTCGGGCCAGGCTGATGGGCCCCGCAGACGTCGTCATGTGCTTCACGTACAGCTTCTTTGGCTTCTGTATTGGACAGACACCGAAGCAGTAATCCATCGTATGATCGCCGATACAGCATTTTCGTCTCTGTATTGTAGAAGAATCTGAGGGAACGTCTTCTGATAGAAGTTGCTTCCTTTGGATTCTCGGGCAAGATGCCATAGACTACGAAGTCTACGAATGGCTGTCTCCTGTCTGGGGCTTCGTCAACCGTCTGAGCGGAATAACTTGCTACAAATTGAACGTTATTTTTGGGACAGACCAATTCATGGCCTATCACGTCCACCAAGTGATGAGCATGATTCAGCCGCTAAGGAAGTGGCAAGACCTGCTAAGACATCGGGTTCGATATTTTGGAGTCTGGGAACATGTTCTATGAAGAACCCTTCAAATGACGAAATGATGTTGATCGCTATTTGGTGATAGGGAATCATATCTTCAAGACGAACTTCGTATGAACCCCGGATCTGATTGACGATTAACTACGAATCGACGTATGCTTCAAGATACTCTACCCCCAACTCATTTGCAAGTCGGAGGCCAATGACTAAGGCGTTGTACTCGGCCATGTTGTTTGAATATGGTTCCGTAAGGGAGTAAGCCCGATTGATCACTAGCCCGGAGGGAGAAATCAGCACCACTCGGACTCCAGTGACGATGTTGCCCTTGGGCCCAGTTCTGGAAGCGACGTCGAAGAACATTCGCCATACGCATCATGAGAGGCCACATTTGAACTGGCGACCTCATCTGGAATCTCTTCGTCTATTTTGTTGACTTCGAACCTGGATGAGCTGCTAAAAAGTCTGCCAGAGCTTGACCTTTAATAGCCTTTTGTGAGACAAAGATCATGTGGTAGGGAGACAATAATATCGCCCAGGTAGCGAGGCGAGAGCTGAGTGCACCTGGCTTGGTCATGAGGACCCTGAGGGGGTTAACTCTTGATACGACATAGATGGTTTGTCCTATGACGTAGTGTCGCGTCTTCTGAATGGCGAACACCAGAGCAAGGCATTCCTTTTCCACGGCAGTGTATCGATGCTCAGGCCCCATCATCATTCGACTGAGGTAATATATAGCTTGCTCATGGCCTGCATCATTATTTTGTGCTAGTAAAGCACCGAGAGAATGCTCCATTGCTCGCACATAGAGCAGGAATGGTTTTCCAGCAACCGGGGCCACCAGGACTGGAGGGTTCGACAGATATTCTTTGATGCTATCGAAGGCGCGCTGGCATTCTTTATCCCATACGAATGAAACGCCCTTCTTCATGAGGTGGGTGAATGGCTGACATCGTCCGGAGAGGTTAGAGATAAACCTCCTGATGTAGGCTAGCCTCCCTTGAAGACCTTAGAGTTCACGAAGATTTTTCGGGGGACTCATCTCCATGATTGCCTTCATTTTCTCAGGATCTATGTGGATTCCCTGGGCAGTGATGATAAAACCCAAGAATTTTCCACTAGATACGCCCAAGAAGGATTTGGTAGGATTCATCTTCAAGTTGTGCGCTCGCATCCGGTCGAATACCGTTCTCAGGTCCTGCAGATGGTCTCCCTTAGAGTGGCTTTTGACGGCAATGTCATCAACATAACACTCCACGGTTTTACGTAGGTGATCTCTGAAGATGACACTCATAGCTCTTTGATAGGTGGTGCCAGCATTCTTTAAATCGAAGGGCATGACTATGTAACAGTACACGCCAATCGGTTCTGAATGATGTATGCTTTTTGTTGTCAGGAAACATCTTAATTTGGTTGTATCCTGAGAAGCCATCCATGAATGACATGCGCTCAAAGCCACATATGTTGTCAATCATGATATCCGTGATGGAAAGAGGGGACTCATCTTTGGGACATGCCTTGTTCAGATGCGAAAGTCGATGCATATTCGGATCTTCCCATTCTTTATGAGGACTGGTACTATGTTGGCTACCCAGTCTGGATGATGTTCCTCTCGGATGAAGCCGCTGGGTATCAGTTTGTTGACCTCAGCTTCGATGGAGTTCATGATGTCCGGGCGGAACTGTCGTTGCTGTTGTTTGACCGGCTTTGCGTCAGGACGAATGTTGAGCTTGTGGAGTGCAACCTCGAGGTTTAGCCCTGGCATGTCTTCATAACTCCAGGCGAACACGTCAATATATTCTTCAACGAGTTGCAGTAGCGATTCCCACTCTTCGTCTGTCAGACTTTTGCTAACGAAGATTAGTTTTGGGGAAGGCTCGTTGCCGAGGTCAACTTGCATGACCTCATCTTCAGTAGGGGGCTCTCTTTATTCGAACCACTTTTCCCATTGTGCATCTAACTGTTGGGCCCACGGCTCTAACTCAAGAAGTTCAGGAATGTCTTCATCTTCTTCATAGGTGTCGGCAAAATGCCATATTGACAGACAAGATTTGCCTGAATACGTCCCCGATGCTGACATCTGAATCAGAAGTTGGTGATCCGGTTGAGTGTGAATGCCAGTCGCATTCCTCATCTGAGCTTTCAGGGGTCGTTGCAGGTGTAACATAACATAGCCCACATCTGGTCTTGTTGTAGTAATCTCGTGGTTTTTCAGCCGGAACTGGTAACTGTAAGGGTAACCGCCGACTAGTGCCATAATTTAAGCCTGGCGTAGTCTCCAGATCATATCCCTATTTTTGCATGAGATACTTGGATTGGGAGCTATACAGATAAAGGGGCAGTCTCCCGGTGTCGGGTTCGAGATCAACTTCTTCTATCCTGAAGGGCTGTGGATCATTCTTCCGGTCGAAGATGATTGGATGATCCTCTCCCTCGACTATGCGGTAAGCGTCTTCCACTGGAGTAAGTTGGTTTGTGGTGTAGACATTTGTCACCTCTGTGTGTAGGTGGGTGCCTATACCGTGTTCCATAGCATACATTGTACAAAGCTTATTAAGCTCGAGGTAGTTCAAAGATAGCCCTTTATTGACGAAGTAAGGTATCTTTTCCAGTGGAATTACATCATCTGTGGATGGAACATCAGTGTGAGAAGCCACATACTTGGCCAGCTCTGACTCTTCTTCGGCCACCCCCTGTGTCAATGAAGACTGGGAGGATGACTTGGGCAGCTTAATCATCAGGGGCTCCACTGGTGGAGCAGAACATGGAGTCGTTGGCATACTAGCGACCCCCAGTTTGGTACTCGGTACTGGGCGGGGAGTTATTGGCTGGCTAGCAGTCCCCAGCTTAGCGCTCGGCTGCCGATTTATTCTGGAAAGACGAATCGTCATCGGCTTGACAGAGGGATTGAGCTCCTCTGTTTGTTGCTGGCTAGCTCTAGGCTGCCTGATTGTCAGTGGCTCTGTCGTGGGTCTTGGCGCTTGGCCAGACCTTGGCAGTCGGATTATCATCTGCCCTTCCAGTACAGAAAGGCTTATTGCATCCTTACGCAGAGTGGCTGTAAGGGGTGCAGTTCTGCCAGGTTTACGGGCTTGGAGGTGGATCGTCAGAGGTTCTTCCGATCCAGTTGCCGCCTCAGTTTGAGCTTGAGTATCTCCTTCGACAAGGTGCCTTTTTGACTTCTCGTACAAGCATGAATCTGAGTAGTAGGATTCGACCCCCTTAAAGGGATCGATGTCGGCAAATTCTGTCCTTACGAAGCCGTGCTTGTCGACGTACTTGAAGCACTGGTGCTGTATGGAAGGCACGATCATGTAATCGTGTATCCAAGGATGCCCCAGGAGAATATTGTAGGAAGTGTCCGCATCTATGACATAACAGGTCACTTCTGACTGAAGGTCACCGATTTGGCACTTTAGGCGAATCTTCCCAATCGGATAGCTTCTGCCTGAATTGAAACCACTGAAGGCAGTGCTTGTCGGTGTCAGGTGATGCATTGGGATGTGCAGATGGTGCAGCAGGCTCTTCGGGATGATGCTTATGGAAGAACCGGGATCAATATGCATCCGATCCACCTTGATGTCGCCAATGTATCCAGTATAATACAGAGGGCGATCGTACAGGTTGGTCTTGATAAGAATATCCTGCAGAGTGAAGACAATGTTGGGCATTGCACCTGTGCAAGCGCTGTCCTGGAGATCTGCAGGCGAGCTCTCCCCAGTGAGATTGGACTGAGCCAGATATGCGACGGCATTCTGGAGTGCCTCGTTCAGTGTGACGCGAACATCTTTGGAGAGTCTCAGGAGCTCGTATAGCGACAATTTGGTCGGTGTGTTGGCCAATTGTGCCAAGATGTCAAAGTTGTAGGGCCTCTCCAGCCCATGAGGCGCCTCTTTTCGGAGTGGTTTGTCAAAGCGAGTCTCCTTCGGCCTAGGCTTGTCGGTCGTCGGAGGCTGAGAAGGTCCTAGAGCATCAGCAGTAGCCGGCTGATGATCTTCAGTCGAGTTACCCAGTGTAGGTTAGGATTGTGCACCCGACCGGGTGACGACAGCTGTAGCTTCTTCGACCTCTGCCGAGATTGTGCGGCAGGATTTGACTTTCCCACTCTTCTTCTTGCTGGTGGAGTCACTTCAGGTACTAGTTCCGGATGGACCCACACGACCTCCCCTCGTGATGTGGTGCGAGGCACTAGACCAGCGGCCTGGTCTCAGGGAGGTGGAAGGTTAGCGACCTCCATCTTTGTCTTGGGGACGAGTACTACTCCATTTTGAGTCTTTGTCGGAGGAAAGCTGCCGAACTGTACTGACACCATGTTGGCTGCCACGGTCACCTCTTCGAAATCAATGGCCAGGGCCTTAGAATCGATGAGATACTGGATGTATCGCTTCAGTTGGAAGCAGTCTTGCGTGGCATGGTGGACATAGCGATGGTAGTGGCAATACTTGGGGCTCTCCATCTCTGCAGGACGAGGTTTACGCCTTGGAGGAGGGAGCTGAATTCGATCTCCTTGTATGAGCATGTCAAGAATTGGCTTGACATGGCTGTCTTCAAAGGAGTAAGTCATCTGCGGCCACTGCTTCTTTGCCGGCTTTGGTTCGGGTTTCGGGGCTGTGTCGGCCACCAATGCCTGCTTGCCCTTGTTGTCTCGGTTGCTGGAGGAATTACCACCGTTGTTGTTGTTGGCGTTAGGGCGTTTGCCCTTGTCCTCCCCTTCCGAGATGTACAATCCCAGTTGGCGAGCTTTCTTCAACTTTCCTCTGCGCTAGTGGCGCTGATGATGAAAGTCTTCCAATCCTTGAATTGACTTTCGCCCATCCAGAGGCTGATTGTGGGGAGTAGCCTCTTTTGGCAAATTTTAATTAAGGAGGAATCAGGGTTACCGGAAGGCAACTTCATCGCGGTTTGGCAAAACCGCTCAATATAGTTCCTTGTCAGCTCCTTTTCTCTTTGAACAACGTCCATGAGGGTGGACATCATCACGTCTTGTCCTACTTCGTAGAACCTCTCCAGGAACATACATTTGAAGCCGACGAAGGAATGGATGCAGTTGTCCGGCAAGTTGCGGTACCAGTCGAAGGTGACCCCTTCCAATGCCCCGATGAACAATCGCGTAAGGATGGCATCGTCATGGGGCAGATGGTCGGTTGTGACCTCAAAGTAAGTGATGTACCGGCTTGCAGAGGTTTTGCCATTATAGGGATTGATGTTGAATAGCTTATATCTTGGTGGAAAGGGAACATCTCTCCATGCAGCAGGATACGGTTGTCGTATTCTGAGGTCCTGGGAGGTTTCTCGATCGTGAAACATGTCCTGGAGCTCCTGGACCTCTCTTCTTGCCTCCCTGGCCTCGTCTGCAGCGGTAGAAGCCGATATTTCAGGAGGATTATCACCCAGGTTTGGTGCAGCTGAGTTCGGGTCCGTATTGACCGTGGGACCCAAGTTTGTTTGGCCAGGCGTCCTTCCTTGGAGAGTTCGAAGGGCCGCTTTGATCTCGTCCATGGACTTGACCAAGGTATGCAGTATGGCCTCCAGAGTGTCGATTCATTGGCGATCACTGGGACCGCCTTGGTCGCTGTTTGTCACGAACACCGTCCTCACATAAGGAGAGATGGAAGGAACTGTGGAGGACGTGCCCTCTGAATCATACCCTTGCACCGAGAAATCATCGGGGTATGTAGGAATGTTCTCCTCTGGTTCAGACTCAGAGTAAGTGTTACCCCCTGCATAGGAGGCTGCCTCGTCTTGGGACCCGTGGACGTCCTCAGGGACGTCAGGATCCACTGCATCTGTGGGGGGAATTGTTTCCCCTGGGGCATCTTCTTGGAACACCGGATTGTTGTGGACGTTCGGAAGGGTGCTACCCCCAGCTTCGGCCACCCCCAGAGGTGCAGTTGATGAATCCCCAAGTGTTGAAGCTTTCGTTTTAGAGCGGATGCCTTGAAAAACTCCTCCTGTGGTGGTTGTGGACAATCGCTTGGATGAGAATTTCCTGGCCACACTAGTTGAGATCGTTGGGCTGGAAACATTCGTCTTCTTCCCCGCCTTGTCGGTAGGGATCTTCTGAGCAGAATTGCAGGAGGCAACATGAAGTGCCTCGTCCCCTGAGCTTGGTTGTTGCAGTCGTTGGAAAATTGACCGTCGCTATTCTTGTACTGCCGCGTTGTTGCAGCAGCAGTTGATAATGACTTGGGTGCAGTGATGTCCATGGAAGAACTCTCTGCACACCGAGGATTCTTCTCTTTCCTTGTGCTTGTGAAGGATCACGTCACGCAAGTCAGGTGCCTCTCGAGCAACCTTTACACCCGTTTTGTGGGCCCGGGAATCCCGATCTTCCGAGTGTGTTGGCACCATGTTTTCTTCCTGATTGTTGGGAGACTCATGGGAACCACTCTGTCTGTTTGCCGCTGGGGGCTGGACTCGAGTGGTTCTGTACAACTTTCCATTGGAGGCCCGCATAACAGTAAGCGAGCGCTCGGATGGTCAGAGGTTGGGACAGTTGACTAGGCTCGCCGAGCCCGCGCTGTCCTAGACTTCTTCGCTCTAGCACCTGAAGGTGCATAGTAGGAAGAGTCCAAATGGTGCCGTACAGAGTCTGGCATATTTTTTTGGGAGCATCTGGAGTCAGGACCGCGTGAGAGGCGGTCAAAGGCTGAACCCGAGCCGCATGGAGCAAATGATCTGCGGCTGGGCTTGGAGGCCGCATAGGCTGTCTTCATGCGGCTAGGATTTGTGGTCGCTGGAGCAGTTTGCATGCGGCTGGGAGTTGTGGCCGCATGAGCCTCCTTCATGCGGCTGGCAGTTGTGGCCGCATGAGCCTTCTCCATGCGGCTGGAAGTATTGGCCGCATGGGCTTTCTCCATACGACTGGAAGTATTGGCCGTATGAGCCTTCTCCATGCGGCTGGCCTTTGTGGCCGCATGAGTCTTCATGCGGCTGGCGCCCTTATGCGGCTTCCGCATAGAGTTCCCCTTGTTCCCGTAAGTCCAGCATCGTAGTGCTTTCCTCTGCCAGACTTAGGGACAACAGGGTTCTCTATGGTCTGAAGTGTGGCCGCATGCGAATCTCTGCCGTCCTGGGCAGCAGAGAATACTTCGTCCAGAGCTTGGGGAGGGGCAAATGATTTGGGCCTCCACTCCCTGCGGGCCTTCTTCGTGCGGGCTCGCTTCTGGACCGGGCCAGCGCTCCCGTCGGTGAGCATTTCTTCAAACACTTGTTGGTCGAAGCGGACGACCAGCATCTGTTGTGTGGAGCCAAGTTTGGCTGCGTCCGATTGCGTCACCAACTTCTCAGCCGTAGAGAAGTTAGTCCCCAGCAGAGTCACCGTCGTGTTTGCCATTGATTATAAAAGAACAGAACAGTTATATGGTAGGACTGGACTTTTACTTCACAATACAAACTCGCTCGTACAAAAAGAGCCTAGGAACAAAACCTAGGAAAAGCAATCTAAGTACAATTGTTTAGTTTTTTTGGCGGTGACGGTAGAGGCTCGGGAGAGTGACGGCAACTCTGCCTTACTCCTTGGACGATCGAACGCAGCTTCAGCTCCGGGGAAGAAATGATCTTTGTGTGGGCGGGGGTTGCTGGTCTCTCTGTTCGGGCTCTGTGCGTATAACTCTGTGCCTCCTTTCGTTCCTGCCTCTCTTTGCTATTTATAGGAGTGGCGTGTGCAGTAATTGCCCCTTAAAAAGTGGGTGGTTAGAGATTCGTTAAGATTTGTCCTGATCCTGTTTGTTGAAGATCAATCCGGACTATTTATGTTGATTGCAACAAATCTGCATCATTTATTGGAAGTTGATCTGGACAATTATGATGATTGCAATAAATCTGTATTGGGCAGTTATGATGATTGCAATAAATCTGCATTGTTATAATTTGCTGGTAGCAATAAATCCGAGTGGATAAGTCTTAATCAATCTCCTGCCACGTGTCCCAATTGCCTGTTATGTTGATTGCCATAAATCTGAATTGTTAGGATTTGATCAACTCCTGCCACGTGTCCCAACTACTGCGAGCCGCATGGAGGACTGTCATAGTAGAGCCGCATGAGTGTGGCCTTTAACTGAACCGCATGGAAGTCCTTTAACTGAACCGCATGGAAGTCCTTTAATCTGAGCCGCATGGACGTCCTTACAACTGAGCCGCAAGGAAGTCCTTTAATTTGAGCCGCATGGAAGTCCTTACAACTGAGCCGTATGGAAGTCCTTACAACTGAGCTGCATGGAAGTCCTTACAACTGAGCCGCATGGAAGTAGCCCCACAACCGAGCCGCATGGGGATGGCAGCCGCATGAGGGGTGGCCTCCAACTGAACCGCATAAGGTGGACCCCACGACCGAGCCGCATGGAACTCTTTGAAGCGATCCGCATAAGGAGCTTTGGAATTAGTAGATTGTGCCAGCTATAAAGATTTTATCTCGTCTCTCTAGGAGCACGCCATTATGACGGAGCCATCATTTTACCTTTATGTCAGAGCTGTCAATCTGTCGTTGTTAGAGCTGCCGCTTTCCTGTGTCAGGGTAATTAATGAGCCAGCTGCTCAGAGTATTTATGGCCAGCTGTAAAGGCTTGTTTTGAGCCGCATGAGGCCACGTGGCTTCCTCTTCATCTTTCTGAGCCGCATGAGGCTCTCGGGTCTTTTGAGCCGCATGAAGGATCCTTCAGCTATGAACCGCATGGGGCTGATTTCCGGGCCGTATAAGAATTTATTTATATTTTTCCATGCTTCTACACTCAATAAGGTAGCATAACCATACTAAAGTGAACATGTAGTTAAGAACAAACCTTTCGTCGTATGAGCCCTGGCTGTAAATGGAATCTGATATAGTCTCCACTTGGGGACCAGTGACCTAAGTGCATGACGTTCAAAAACGACAGTGGCCAACCTGAGGGGGTAATCATACCCGTATCTCCAGCGGAGTTTCCGGGTTACAAGGGAATGTGTAATAGAAGCCCATACGACAAGGAAATGTTCTCCCCACCCGATGTACCTATCAAGTCGCATCCGCGATCATGTAACACTACTAACCGTCAAGTCTTCTAACATACATCTATTGAAAGTTAGACCTAATGCACGTCCCATACGCATCTTTAGTCGCCGTGTCCGCATCAAGTCAAACACCGTCCTCAAGTCGTCATCAACAAAACATTCTACCATTTTTCGGAGGTGTTTGCGGAATATGATGCTCATAGCCCGCTGGTATGTTGCTCCCGCATTCTTCAACCCGAAGGGCATTACCGTGTAACTATATATCCCTTTTGGAGTCCGGAATGAAGTATGCTTTTCGTCTTCAAGGAACATCTTGATCTGGTTGTTGCCTGAGAAACCATCTATAAAGGACATACGCTCGAAACCACAAGTGTTGTCAATCATCACGTTGGTGATCGGAAGGGGGAACTCATCTTTTGGACAGGCCTGTAGAAGCATGAAAAAATACAGACATATCAAAAGCGTAGGTGACAATACTTGCTACACATGACCTCCCAAACGCGCAAGTACCCCAAAAGCGCAGACAACAAACAATAGCCGCAATGAGACGTACAAAGAGGGTGCAAAAAGAGTTCTTTATTAAAACTATGTCTACAAAGATCTATTACAGATTCTTATGATTATATATAAATACTAGAACACCTAAAGTCTACAAGTGGGCAATTTTCTTCACAAGTGCGTAGCCCCTAGACGCATAGCCTATCAGAGCAGATCACTTCCTCGTCAGAGCAAGCCGCTTCCTAGCCAGACGCGAAGGAACTCCAATATGGCTAATGAAGCAGCCATTGGCCCAAGACAGAATGCAGCTCCTGCTGCCACGCTACTACGACTCCTGATCAGGGCAGAGCACAACCTGTAGCTCTTCAGATTGGCAATCGATCCAAACCCAGAGGCTTGGATCTCGAAGACCTCCAAGATGTTGTTCATGTTCAAACTCCTCATGACAAATGCTAAAGTGCATCTCAAGATCCAGCATCAGTTCTTCTACAATGACTTAGCTTCTTTGAACGAAGAGATCCACAACCAACAGTCGACTTGTGCAGGGCCAACGGTCGTTAGAAGCCAAGTCAGGATCGAGCATGACAGTAGGAATGCTAAGAGACAGTGGATGTAACCCTTCAAAAAAGATTTCCTTTATATAGGCTGAGTGCGGTCCAACCCACATGCCACATGGCCATTGGTCAAATACTCCCAAATTAATGGGATGAACCTAAGACTCAGCACAATGAATCTCATTCAATAGGTTCATTTGACTGAATACTAGGCCATAAGCTTCTTGAATTCCCCAAATAACGGTAACAATTAAAGAAGAGGATGACTGACTCATCCGTTAAAAGAGCTGTCATTTAATTGCTCTTATGACTTCGACAAAGCTAGCTCCTTCAAACTCAGAAGTGCAGTCACGTCGGTTCAATCCAGAAGTGCAGACCGTTCAACGGTTTCCTCATCTGACATTTGTTGCATCAAGCACAAGTCTACCCGTCGCCAAAAGTGCAGAGATTCCATTGACTTCGAAACACAGTCTACTCATCACCAAAAAGCGCAGTGACTCCGTCGTCTTCGAAAACACCGTCTACTCGTCGCCCTAAAGCGTAGTGACTCCATCATCTTCAAAATACAGTCTACTCTTCGCCCCAAGGCACAGTGACTCCGTCGCCTAAAGAACAGTCTCCTTGTCGCCAGGAAGCGCAGTGACTCCATCGTCTTCAAAACATCGTCTACTCGTCGTCCAAAAGCGCAGTAACTCCGTAGTCTTCGAAACACAATCCACTCATTGCCCAAGCGTGCATTGACATCCAAGCCTCACCAGGAGTCCAGCTCGTATAGAAGCGTAGTCTCACGAGGTGACATGGTTTCATATGTCTAGACAGGTGCTTATATCTTTTCGGATATCACCCCAATTGGTTTGTTTAAACCACCGTTCTTAAGATAGAACAGAGTTTGATTTTTTTGAAAAAAGCAATATCATATCGGTTTTTTAAACCACAGATAAGGACGAAGTTTATTCTTATGGACGAGGGCCATACCCAATAAGTTTGTTTAAACCAATGGCCCCCTAAGATAAGACAAAATCCAACTTCGGGGATAGGAACAAAATCTGCTCAAGTTCATCCGAGCAACAATAAATACACGCCATATGTCATTTATTCAGTTGTTGATAATTCCCCCAAGATCTAGATAAAGGATAATCCTAGCGACCGCTACGTGTCAGCTCAGCAGCAACCCTCATCGTGCAACCTTGAGATTCTCTCATATCTCTACGTACAGCATTCCTGCACAATCCTTATGCACATCATATATCTGCTTCCCTATAAATAGAAGGAGTTTTCCTTCGATAAAGAGGCTTCTAAATCTTTACAACTTCAATGTCCTCTTGATTGGCAACCCCAGAGTTCCAATTACAAGCACCAGAAAACTAGATGAGAGCGACTCTGCTGGGGACTTCCTTCTCCTCCAACGAGAAGGTGGTGACGCAATCTGACGACAACTTTCTAGGATCTTCTCAAAAGACGTTTGTCGTACGTTTTGACCAACAAGCTTTTGAAGATCTTCTTTCTGAGAAAAGGTCGAGTCCTTCGAAGCGGTACATAAAATCGAAGAAGACTCGACGCACCTGGGTGGCGAAGGCGACTGCGACGAGCAGTACGATGGAAGGAACTGCGCTCCAGACCCCCCTGAACGATGAAGTCCCGAAGAAGATTTCGGCTGCTGCTGCCATGCCGCCTCACTCAGTCCCCGCTTCGGGAAGGCGCAATGAGGAGTTCGGCTCCCCTATGGTGGGCTTGACAAAGGCACGGCATAGGAAGAAACATGCAATGACCCACATACTGGCGGAGGACGTTGCGCATGCAAGAACTTCTGTCTTTGATAGAATTGCCTATCCATTGGGTAAGACTATGTTGGATTTTGAATGTTACGCGCCTTCTAGGGGTAACGCAAAGAGATCTAAGGCAGCACGTGCCTTACACGGCCAAAGTGCTATGCCAACCACTCTGTTGGACTCTGAATACAACGCATCTTCTAGGGGTAGTAGTTAGAAATCCATGGCAACACGCGTCTCACACGATCAACGTGCTATGCCAACAGCTGACCAAAGGCCCATGTTGACAGTCACGCGCACAGCCAATGGAAGGCTATACAAAAATGGTCCAGTGGCTTCGATGCCTCGACTGGTAAAACCTCGCTGTCAATTGAGCGCTCAAGCACACGATTCAAGCCAGGGGGTACCTACTTTTGAGATAGACTCGTGCGAACAGTATTCTTGTAAGCATGGAAGGAGTCTACCTCATTAGCAACTCTCTAATCATGACCTGAGCATGTCTCACGTGCAGGAACAAAGAAGAGAGAAGCTATCTCCACATCCTCACTCCTGCGTGCAGCTTTTCTATGCGCACGAAAGGAATACAGGAGTGGAGACCTCAACAACTCCCCACAAGCGTAAAACGAGGAAGGGGTCTGCGGCACAGGGCATGTCTAAACCAAGGCCCAACTGCACCTAGATCACCATCAACTGTGGCTGTTGCCAAACAGCCGCTTCACCGCCAAAGAGGCGGTCCGTCTTCCAAAGATGGCGTATAATGAAGAAGAAGATGAACTCCGTATTACTTTATGCAACACAGCACAGGGCTCTCCGCCTCTCAAGAATCTTTTTAAGAATCCTTTCGTGTCAGCTAACAAGCCCAAAAACTGGCCTGGACGTAGCAAGACGGTACTACCCAGTACGGGTGTGTTCCAAGGCACGCGCTCCAAATCAGGATCCTTGCCACAAGGAGATGAAACTTCAGTTACAATATTAGCTGGAGGTGGCCAACCCTCCACCATTCATGACAATCCCACATTCCAACCCAATGAAGGATTGTATGACACAGACGCTTCCGCAGGCGTAGGTAGTCAAAAAGCTGGGGGGTAGCAATTACAATGAGTCTTGGGATGATTGCAACCTACCAGTTTATCCTCAAGACGACGGGACTCAGGCGTCTGAACCAGAGAGCGAAAGATCGATCGTCCCTTCTACTTATCCGCACATGATGTCCATGTTCATGGTCGAAGGCGACAACGTGGACAACAACGAAGGATCCTGTCAACAGAAGTGTATAGAGGCCCTTGAGATGGGCCTAAATACGTTGAACGATACTATAAAGATCTTTGTAGGCCCAGTCAGCAGAAGTGTATAGTCAGCAAAAATTGACACCCACTGTCTCCACTCCTACAAACCAAGACCCAGGGACTAACGGCGGGCCCAATGCGCCTCATGTCCTAAGCCAAGCAACGCCCCCATCATCTACTCCATCAACAACAGGACCTGCAATGTCGAGTGAAGTACAGCAGGCCCTCAAAGAGTTGTACGCTTGCCACGATGCCAGGGAAAAGCGAGAATCACTCCAAAAGATGGGGATTCGACAACCATATCCTGCCGAATGGGATAATGTGATCTATCCTCCCAAATATAATCCGCAGACGCTTATGTCGTTCGATGCGAAGGAGTCTCCCCATTGATACTTGAGGTACTTCACCTCAGTAATAGGGCATCTACTAAAAGATGATGCTCTCCTTACCAATACATTCATAGGAGCACTGCAGGGGTGGCCTACGAATGGTTTTGTAGCCTCCCGGATAACTGCATTTCGTCGTTCGAAGACTTGAAGCGCCTATTCCTCAATCGATTCTATGAAGGGGGAATGGACATGACAATGTCGACTCTTATGGACATCGTCTAGAAGGAGAAAGAACCTATATGCGCATACATTAAGCGCTTCCACCAGGCCGCTCTGAGATTACCCCTGGTATACCAGAGCCCATGCTTATGGACTCCTGCCACAAAAACATGCTTTCCGTAATCAAATTATGGCACAGTGCTCCTTGTATAGAGTAGACGCCCTTCATTACATAGGTAGACGTAACAGAAAGGAAAGCTCAAGATGCGCAGCTATTGGGACTGAGTTTTCTATCGTTCGATGTTAAAGGAAGGTGCTAATCTAGCAACAAACCCGCTGCCAAGGACGATAAAGGGAAACAAGCCATGACGTCAACATCTCCAAGGGTTCAGTAACAATGAACCCTAAGCCGGCCGAAGCACAGAGGCCGAAAGAGACCTACTCCTTCAACGATGAAGACACACTAGAACTCTTCGATATGCTAACGAAGGGTGGTAAGCTTCAGCTCCCGCCTCCTAAGCGTCCCGATGAAGTGAAAAGGTAGATAATCCAAAATACTGCCACTAGCACCAGTATGTTCACCATTCGATACGTGACAGCTACATGTTGAAAAGATAGATCTAGTGCCTCAACGACGCCAAGGTCATCTAGCTTGACTATGAGGAAAAAGCTATTACTGCCAACATGGTCACTCTCCAGTTTAGAAGTTTTTCGAGAATAGAGGCTCAAGACGGCATAGTCCCCATCTCAAAAGCAACGATGGAGGTAGTCAATCTTCTACTAGCCCGTGACAGCGCTCGAGACCTCATCCCATTTACAACATCGTGAGGTGAAGTAATGTGGATCCACCCTGATCTCGCCCCAGATATGATGGTGCCTGCAGCGCACTCGATCAAGGGGAAGAAAGTCAAGTGATGTCGTATGGTTTCTACATCGGCTAATGACACTCTGGTTACCACTCGCTCGGCTCACCAGCGAGAAGAAACTCAGGCTCGGGAGGAGGAAACACCACCACCTGTTGCAGCCACCGTCCCCGATGCATCGAAAGCAGGCCCATCTCAAGCCCTGTCGCGGACAAGCAAAGGCAGAAGGAGGTTTGTAAAACCTCTAAATTTCTACTATAATTTATTTTTAAAAAATTAATTAATAAATTTGGTATTGAATTTGTACTTTGTATTCGTACATAGCATACGAGTTCGCAATTGTGGTATTGTACGTCGCGTGCGAGATTTCGTTTCATATTTTTTCGTCGAGTGTGAATATGTGCGAGGTACATATTTTTATAAAATACTTTTATTAGAGATTTTATTAAATAGAAAAAGTATAGTTTTCAAACTACTATACGATAAATATTTTAACTGATTAAAGTTGTACAAGGCGTCGCATCAAGATTTTTCAAAATGTTATTTAATTTTTATTTTGGTGGTAATTTAGAAAACATGATTTTGAAAATATTTGTAAGGGAGGAACATGAATTCTAATTCATGTATATATTTTAATTGATAATTTTAAAAAAAATATTATATTATTTTTAAAAGTTATAAATAGTTATATTTAAAGTAGTTTATTATGATTAAATATGAATTTGATTTTTGGAATAAATGCTAAATGGTTTTGAATTACGATAAAGATTATTTAGATTCAGTTTAAAAATTTATTTGAAAATTGCTAAATTTATTTTAATCGATTTAAAATAAATGATGTCATATCTAGGAGGGATTTAAACCATCATGCTCGTTATCCAATAGAGAGCTTCAACCTCCTATATAAGGAGAGATTCATTGCTCTCCTTTTCTCCATAAATTCCACAACCAACATATGTGCATCGTGACCGTGCCCAGCTTCTTATTCCATCCTTTACATATACAATTTTCCTCCGTGTCGACAACCCCGACACAACTAAATCCAAAACCTAATCCTGCCGCTCCTCCTCCCTGTCATCTCCGACACCACCGTTGCCATCTTCCCCCTGGCCTCCAACAACCAATACCAGCCCATGCCATCCCTGCTTTTCTTGCTGACCACCCCGACCCGACATCCACATCTACCAGCCACCATAGACCACAAACGCCTCGGCATCTCCGCCAAATTCCACCACCCCCACCTCCGACTTTACCTCTACCACCCATGTCTGTTGCGTCCACCACCAGAACCACGACCACTTCCGCTCCGCCTTGCCTAACCCGACGACACCACCACCATCAACAAGAATAAAAACCCTTACCTCCTCCATCTGTCGCCGTCCCGCGTTGTCGTCTATCTCCACCGCGTGTGACCCACCATGACCGCTGCCACCATAGCCTGCCTCGCCGAAGCCCCTTCGTAAGCCCCCTCTCTAACTCCTTCACTCCCTCTCGTTTTCTCTTTCTAATTTCCTCCATCTTCCTCAATTAAAGGAAGTAGAGGAGCTGACTCCTAAAATAGAGAAGATGCCTCTTTTTCTCTTTCATATTTTATTATATATATATTTCTTTCTTTGATCTCCAGAGAAGAGAACTGACTCCCCCTCTTTAATGTCTAACTCTATTTTGTTTTTTTTAGTTTATTGTGTGTGTGGGTTCTCCTTAAATGAGGAAAAATAGCAGAGCAACTGCTGATATTTTAAGATTAATATATTATTGCTATTTTAAATTTTTTATTTTATCAATATAGGTATACTAAGTACATAAGTTTTAGTACATATACACTTATATAGGCATATTACTAGGATAAATATGTAATATGTAATATGTAATATGATTGTTATAAACTTATAATTATTTATTCATGCGATATAATAACCTTTTCAAAAGTATCTTGTTAAAATATATATACGCAGATATACCTAAGTATTATATTTGACTTATCCTAAATTTTAAAAATATGGTTTTAAAACCCTAAACATTTTTTTGATTAATTATCTAGAACTATTTTTACCAGTAAGAATATGGTTTCTTACTAATAAAATGATTTCCTAAATAATTCCATATTATTTATCTAAATTGTTTTCACTAACAAAATACAGTTTCTCTATCCATAAATTTTATTTTGGCAACCTTGTCTTTTTTAGCCTAAAAAGATTTCTTTTAGATTTTAAAGGATTTTCTAAAAGACTACCATAACTACCAAAATATATTCTAGGTATTACGAAAATAGTATAAATACTTTTCTTCCCAAATTTCTTTTTTCTCAATTATCACCATCTATCACGACTGATCATTTGTTTCTATTTTTGTGGCTTTCGGACCTTCACACATCAACCCCGGCTATTGGACAAATTAGGACTTATCGGATTAACGCACTCACCAGACGACACACCGGGAAAGATACCTTGCCATAATTTACTGTTTATATTTAGTTAAAATTTTATTTATTGCATATCACTGTGTAATTAATTCCAGTTTTCCAGCTGTACCATTATTACAGTTCCTGATTTACTGCCTGCTTAGTGATATAAGCTTTACTTTGTTTATTATCCTTTGATTACATATAGACCTAGAGTTATGGGACTACCATCTGTAGTGTATTACATAAACCTTAACACAGTTGTACCACGAGTATGTGTGAGATGAGTAGCATATAGCCTTCGGACTTGAGTGTTGGCTGATCACTGATGCGTATGGGACGTGCGTTAGGTCTAACTGTCAATAGATGCATGTTAGAAGACTTGACGGTTAGTAGTGTTACATGATTACGAATGCGACTTGATAGGGTGCATCAGGTGGGGAGAATATTTCCTTGTCGTATGGGCTTCTATTACACATTACCTTGTAACCCGGAAGCTCCGCTGGAGATACAGGTATGCTTACCCCCTCAGGTTGGCCACTGTTATTTTTGAACGTCATGCGCTTAGGTCACTGGTGCCCAAGTGGGGACTATACCATATCCCATATACAGCCAGGGCTCATACGACGAAAGGTTTATTCTTAACTGCATGTTCACATTAGTATGGTTAGGTTACCTTATTGAGGTCTTGTCATTTACTTTTGTTTGTGGCATATTTTATATTCAATATTTATATAACATGTTGTTTATTGTATCTTGTTACGTCCCTCTGAGGATCTGGTGAATTCTCTTAGTGTGTCTGTTGTGATTTTCGCAGGTGCTCTCGCCAATGCCATTTCTTCGAGGATGATTACACTTGGATTATCTTCGCATCGCTCGACAAAATTTCGTTGTCATGTATCTCTCTCTTTATCGTTGGTAGTGGATTCGTCTCCACCCAACAATTTGAAAATAATAATTCTTGAGTTTATTATAAAGTCTTTACTCTTTATTTGTGGATGAGATTAGTATCGTGGTTTACTGGATTTTACAGCTTATGTATACATACGATGGTCCATATATTGGAGTATACGTCGTATGTATGCAGCTGGCATGTCGACGTATTTAGTCCTAAGTATTTTGGGACTATGGTGTTACATGTTTTTATGGTGGCCCATGCAGGTCAGATTATCACTTCGATTACGTTACTGTACCGATGTGAGCCTGCACATAGGATTAGAGTTTAGGATCTCATCCACATGCTTGATCTCCTTCATTTACTCTATTTTTCGAACTCTCGTTGCCATCCTTGATTTGCATCCTGCTTGAACTCTTTCTATCATGAATTCTTATTTTCGTGCTTAGTGACAGCTAGGAAGATAACTATACTATCATATGCTCATAGGTCAAACACATGGCTAGAAGGATTACATTGACAATTAGTATGCATTGAGGTCTTATTTGAGTTACAACGACATTTATTTTTCCTAAAAAGTATGATCTTAAGGATTGGTAAATTCTAAGTTGGGTAGTAGAGATTGAGATAAATTTTATTTTGATACTACTAGAGAATTAATAGATTGAGAAAACAAAATGTTGATATATTTTGAGATTGTAAAATAGTTCTGATTTATTTGAATATGAAATCGATATGAGAAATAGCGCATGTCATGTCAGTGTCGTGTTAGCGTGTCGTGTCATCGTGTGTGCGTATCGTGTCAGCGTATGTGTGTGTCGTGTCAGCATGTGTGCGTGCCGTGTCTGTGTCAGCACGTCAGGAGGACGGAGCTAGGGTTAGGGTTTACCTGCCTTGGTCGGAGTCGGGTCAGGGTCGTCGGGGATGGAGCAGCGGCGGAAGGGACTGGTCGGATCGGCATCGACGAAGGGACTCGACGGTGGAGGTGCGACGAAGGGACGGGGGTCGCCGATGGAGGGGGGTCGCCGAGGGGAGGAGATCGCCGGAGACGAGAGGGGGAGGGGGAGAGGTTTGGGGCTCGAGGTGCGTGGGAGATCAAAAATTTTGGGGGCAATAAAATGAATTCGATCGGTTCCCAGCACCCTATATGAAAGATTTTAGCGACGTCTTATAAAGACGTCGCTAAACGTCATTGTTAACTAATAAACTTGCGATGTACTGGAGTAAGATTCACAAAACGTCGCTGAATAAAATCAATCAGTGACGTGCGACTAAACTGTGACTTGTTCTTTCCAAACCATAATACTAGTTGCTAAACATCGCTGAATACGACGTTCAGTGACGTCAGTTTGATACGTCGCTAAATACACAAAAAATAGCGACGTATTTAGCGGGAGTCGCTAATGTCGTCACCAATATGACATATTTTGGTAGTATTCTTGCACTCGTTCATATTAACAAAAGCATATATTTCAGCCTCTAGGGTGTTTACCTTGTCTAATAATCAACTCTTCCTAACTGAATCCTCTTCGTGACTCCAAGTCACTAATTATTTACTACTGATAAATTTGTGGCCTATTATTCATATAAATTCTTCTAGACGTCCACGTCTAAATTGTCAAGAGTCCTCTAATATCAATTTTTTTCATCACTCTTATCTTCTACCGATGTTAACTCTATGCCATTGAAATTTTCTAATAATGAGATCATAGCAATCTAGCTTCGAAATTATCCTTTGTCCTATTCAAGCAACCTCAATTATTGTTCAAATCAATTAAATTTGTTGACAATCAGGTAGGAATCACAATCCCTATATATGTAAGTATTTTCTTAAAATTATATGTGTCAATAACTTATCCAAGTTGTATGACCTTCTAGCCTTGTCAAATTCCTAAAATAAGTTGTAAACTCTAAGTATCCCAAATTCAATTCTTAGTCATCACTCATGTAAATCCATTGTAATTCTTCTACTATTTATGTCTTGGTAATTCCTTGAAATTTTCAGAATCTCATCCCTTGCATAAAAATTACTCCTCGTGCCACCTTCTTGACCACTCAAGCAAGGAAGATGATCCAACATCTTCTTTGATGGCTCTTACTACTGCAAAAATTTATAAAACTTTTCTTTAATATTTTCCTTATCGCATGTCCATACAATATTATCATCCAATCTTCAAAATGGTAATCCACATCTCTAAATCATTCCCAGTCTGACTATATATTCCATGTTTCTCTAAATTCATCTGTTTTCTTCCGTTTATTTCTCAAACCTATTTCGACAAACTTGCAAGCCCTAATGTAATACTTGGATATAACCTAAGATAAATCACAACCTTTATATAAAAGATTGACTAATCATTTGCTCTCAATCCAAATGGTTATAAGTTCAACTTCTACTCCCTTGTTCATTCTAGAGCCCATGAAAGTCATCTTAATGCAAGAATTGGGTTCGGCAACGGATATATGTTCAAAATCAGGATGAGCAAAAGCAAGTAAATTTGACTCAACAAAAATTCGAAGTAAGGTTCTTAGGGGTCATCCCTGGAATCTATCAAAGATCCTAATATGTGATCGAGTACCAAAACTGTTAGAATATTCCATGATTCAAATCCTAATCCTAGGGCAGGCTCGCAGTAGTACGGCTAAGCCTAAGTACTACCACGACTTCGTTCTAGTTGCGAAGACAGACCTGAATGGGCCACCATAAAAACGTGTCATGACCCACACCCGGATATCGGTTACGAGTACGTGGGCCATGCCCAGCCTACGTTACAGTACCGACGGTAGAGCGCTATCAAGTACCCAGCAATTTTTTCAACATCTAAATGATCTATAACAACAATATGTACTCAAATTACATGCATCTAAAGAAGATATGAATAAGAAGAGATAACAGTATCACTAAATCAACTAGAATCTATAAATGATCATACATATCAAGAAAGTGTCGGAGACAAGTCCGACAACGAAACCTGAGTCTAAAATGAGGAATAATGGCCTGGAGCTCCCAGAAGACAACTTACGGTAAACGAAACATCGAGAACCTATCTCAGCTAACATCGTCATATGGTCCAAGTATGTGGGGTATAACAACTCCTAAAAATATTAGTTATCCAGTCAGGATTGTAGCAAAATACATAAACTAATAGCAGTTCCATTTAAATTATCAAAAACTATAAATAACAGAAAGCAATAAAATACATGATGGATAAGTAGAACTGAATAGTAGAAAAGTAGGGCAATCATGTGAGCATGTCATGGTAATGATGACTGTAAGTAATCATGGGTACAGTGAACAGCAGGTGATAATATAGAATAGAATATGTACTACTACTACTAAACAATGCCTTGAGATATTAGAGTATTATGTGATCGGCTTGGGTCCAGATCAGGTTGTTCCATTTGACCGGCTATGCACAAGTACGAGTATAGAGGATCAGGTCGGCCACAATGGAAAGATGTGCACAAGTAGTATAAGGTCAGGCTACACCCTACGTACGGCGAGCGTGAGCTATGCATAAGTAAGTAACAAGTAGGGTATGATCACATAATCTCCTAATATCTCCCCGTCCCCCAACTAGTATAATGGATCTAACCATAGTACGTTATGACAGGGGATTCTCTAAGAGGGTAGCAAATCCCCTTAGGAATCGGTGTCTATACAAGTACAAGGACAATAGTCAAGAACGAGACATGTACCAATATACCAGGATAACAAGGAGTAACATCTCATGACAGGATCCAAGCAATACTAATCTGTGTATTCTCGTGTTAGGAATCAAGCATAACACTACAAATTGATATCATAGAGACTATCAAGATAATAAAAACTATCAGAGAATGTACTCGCCTCAATTTAGCTGGAGTCGATGTGCGCGACACGAACATGTCAACACGGAATAGGTAAGATGCTATGCTCTACAAAATGGTCCCAAACAATGGCACAGACGGTCCCATCGATTCCAAAATAGTCCAAATCGTCTAGTTTGGTATATAGAAGCCCAAGATTAAAGTTCAGCACGATATTCGAATCAAGAAAGAGGAAACGACTATAATAGTCATAATTATAATTTTAAGGAAAAGAAATACTATATATATAACTAAATAAATATAACTAATTTTGGAAATCATTTACAATGTCTAGAAACTATATTTCATAATCGAACTATTTTGAGATAGTATTTCGAAAAAAACCAAAAATATTATTTTCGTAATAAGTCTCTAATTTGGCAAATATGTGTAGAAGCATGAAAAATCTCAGCGTAGTGCAAGGCACAGGTTGGTGCTTCCACTACCCATCCCTCTTCACAACGGTTCAGAGGTTGCATAGCGCAGGTTAGTGTCCTCACTATAAGACCAGCATCACAGAAGCACAGGCGGTCAAGTACGCCAAACAGCAAAGACAAAAGTCACAAACAGATAAAAAGCTCGGAAGTTCCTTACATTAATCATGGCTACAAGGGTCTATTACAGATTCGACATGATTACATAAAAGACTTCATAAAAACGTAATTACAAGGATATGTTACAAAAGACTTTGTGGTTACATGTGCTAAATTAAAAACTCCTACGGATCTACGTCGGGGTTAATCTTCACAGTATGATCGTCCTGGGGAGAGGTACTGTGGATAGAAGATGTGAATACAGTCTCCATCAAAGTCTCTACCACAGCTCCCTCCTCCAAAAGCGCATCAGCTACTCGGCTGAAGCGAGCAACTTCCTGAAGCAGCCATTGGCCCGAGCTTCTAGAAGGCACAGCAGGTCACAAAGCCCAGAATGAGCAGGGCAGAGCACAACCTGCGACACTTTACGCTGGCAACCGGGCCACGAGCTAGGTCGTCGGGACCTCCAAGACCTCTAAGACATCGCCTAGGTTCGGACTCCATATGAGAAGCATTCCAGCACGTTCTGAAGCTCATCAAAAGTTCTTCTACGACGGCACAGCTCCTCTGAGCGAAGGGATCCTCAACCAAAATCTGACTTGGACAAGGCCCACTACCGCTCGAAGCTAAGTCTGTGTCTCGCATGGTACTGAAGGACAAGAAGATGAAGACATGGCTCTTCAGAAGAAACTTCTCCTTTATATAAGGTGGGGTGGTCTAAAATGCACGCCACATGGCCGACGGTTGAAATTCCCACAGTAATGGGATGAACCTAGGACTTAGCACGATGGATCTCATAAAATAAGGTTCATTCGACTAAGTCCTAGACCCCCTTGGAATTCTCCAAGTAACGGTGGCAATTAAGAGGGAGTCCTTAAAGAACGGACATTTATTGCTCTTTACTTCAAAACCATTATCTTCGATCTAGAGGCGCAGCTACATGCCTGCACCAACCGCAGGTACAGACTGGTGATACATTTACACCATATCAACATTTGTTCCGACCCAGAAGTTCAGAAATACCTTTCTTCAGAGACTTGGGAGATACCATTTGTCACTACCACATTTTTAGCCTAAGGGTATTTTGGTCATTTTTGACTTTTTGTGAAATTTAAATTTATTAATTAAATATGTGCTAATTAATTAATTAAGCCTTAACCTAGAAGTTAACCTAATCTAGATTTGATCATGAGACTAGATATTACATTAGAACCTTCTAAGCTAAGTGTCAAGATTAGAAATATCTAGATATTACCTTTATTATGATATTTGTTATGATATTTTAGCTAAAACCCTAATTCCTATGGGCCTTTCCTTAGAAAGCTTAAATTGAATTGCTAAAGCCTACCCATGACTAAATATCTACCCCAAACCCTAACCTAACTAGCCTTGGCCGGCCACATAAGAAATCCCCCTCCTATATATATCAACACTTAATCAACCTTGCCTCTTTTCATTCCTACATCAAACCCTAATTTGTGCTCTTCCCCAAATCATCCTTATTTTTTCATTTCTCCTCCAAATTGAGCCTAATCTTTTGCATTGGACTCTCTTGCTGTAGTAGAGACTATTGGAGGCTAGCTAGAAAGGATTTTGAGCACTTTGTCCCATATCTTTTGGAGAAGGACATCTTCCTTAGTACTTTTGTTTGAGATCTAACTCTCAATAGGTAAATAGCCCTAAACCCTTTTAAATTTCTGTTTTCTCTTCATGAATGCATGTATCTAGGAACCATGGACCTGTAGATGTAGTTTGTTAGGATTTCGTATCCGTTTGGTAGGCGTATTGGATGCGTGTCGGTGTATTGGAACACGTGTTCGATGAAATGCCTCTATGAACTATTTGTTCCTATTTTTTAAAACTAATTTCACAAATCTATAGCCCTATATGTGTGTTTTGATTCCCCAATCTCTGAACAAGATTCGAGTTTGTGTCCGTGTCCAAATCGGACACGCATGCGCTGTACGAGGCACTGTACGTGTGTCCTGCTATTGCGCATTAATTTCTTGCAGCCTGAGACACGTGGGCACTTGCCATTTGGCATGAAGGTGGGGGCCATGACTGACAAGTCAGCCCCCAAGTTTCATGCCATTGGTTTCGTGTCGGACACGATATCGCGTGTGCACGCATTTTACACTGAACATGCTCAGTCGAATTCCTTCGACAGATACGCGGTTCGTGTCGTGCACAGACACGTCGTAGACACCAGGTGAGGTATCGACCACCTAGACTGACACCCTAGCTACACGTGTACACATGCACGAGGTGTCACGTGCACTGTGTCGTATCTGACACGACTCGACATGGCTGCACAAGCCTGCATGCGTACAGTTTTCTGATACTGTATTTGTATTTGGTTTGGACACTTCATGTCCACTCTCTGGACACGTGGCTCTCTGGACATGTGGACACGTTCCTAGGGTGGACACAGACATGCTAGATACCTGCACTCATGATTTTGGGTTTCATTTGATGTATGTGTTCGAATTTGGGGTTTGGGATAGGGTTTGTCATTTTTCTGATACTGTAAATGAAAACTGAGATTTCATAAATTGAGATTGGGATAGATTTTAAACTGTCACATACATGTTACTGATACTTTATTTTCATATATAGGTTTATTTACAAATATTAAACTGAATTTTCATATTAATTGAGTTTGGGTTAAACATGAAAACTGAGAAAATAATGTTGTGGGTGTTTGCAAATCTGAGATTCACTTTGAGTACACACCTACACACCTAGCCGTTACACATATCCGTCCAATGTCACACACACTATATTCTATCACACACACACACACATACACACACTCACATATTAACCCCCTTCCCTATATATATATATATATATATATATATATATATATATATATATATATATACATATACACACACACTCACGTATTAACCCCCTTCCCTATATATATATACTAGTCATAACCCGTGCCCATAGGGCATGGTTCATTTAAGGTATTCCCCCTCAAAATCTTGGACCCCCAATTTTAAACGAACAATAATAATTATGAGGCTCCCATCAAAATATTAAATCTCAACCACTGCTGGATGTGAATTTTCTTTGGATTTTTCATAAAATTCCACTCTCAATAATGCTCATCCACAACCATTATGAGTGCAAACCCCACTCTTTGGATTCTCATAAAACCCCACTCTCAATAATGCTCATTCTCCATAAAATCCCACTCTCAATAATGCTCACCCACAACCATTATGAGTGCAAACCCCACTCTTTAGATTCCCCATAAAATCCCACAACCGTTGATTCACCAAGATTAAATCCCAACCACTCTTTATCTTGGCACAGTCAGCCCTAGGATTCAAAAACCTTTATATATATATATATATATATATATATATATATATATATATATATATATATATATATATATATATATATATATATATACAACCTTCTTACAACTTACACCCATTTGCTGACATGTGGGCCAGGCCACCACCTGGCCCATATGTCAGAAAATAGGTGAGTAGTTGTAAGAAGATTGTAAATGTTTGGTTGTAACTGTAGCATTGCTCTATATAATATATATATATATATATATATATATATATATATATATATATATATATATATATATATATATATAAAATATTTGATAGAAATGAAAGGGGCTTGGATTCCTCTGGAAGGAGCTCCTCCGCTCCTCGAGACCCCCCTCCCCCTCCTCGTCCTCGGTTGGTGGCCGGCCTCTCCCGGGCGCTTCCCTCCCCGCCGAGAGCCTCCCTCTCCTCCAGGCCTTCTCAGCCTCTTCGGATGGCCGGGCTTCCCCTGGCCGTTCCTCCCGCGGGGAGCCCCCCTCCCCCTGCCGGCGTCTGCCCGACGTGCGGCAGCGCCTTCTCCTTCCTCTCCCTTCTTCGGCGCGGCCGCCGCCCTGGGCGTCGTAGGCGTCGTCGAGCACGGTGACTGCGGTCGCTCTCGGTTCCCTCCCTCCTCGGCCCTCCGCCAGTCTCCTTCTCAGTCGCTGTGCCGCCCCCCCTATCAGCCGCGGCCCCTCCTCACGTTTCCCTCTCCCTGAGGAGGCCCTCCGAGTCTCTGGCAGCACCGTCCGCCTCGGATCCTCCTCCTCCCCCGGATCCTCCTCTCCTCGGCTCTTCGCCGGGCGCGTGCGCCACCCCGTCCGGCTCCCCTCTCGGTCCTCCACCGGAGTCCTTCCTCGCTCCCCCTTCCGCTCTCGTCGTTCCTCTCCCTGTGCCACCCCCTGCCTTCCCTCCTCCAACCCCGCCGCTCCCCCTCCCGTCGTCCCTCTCGCCGTGCCACCCTCCACCTCGGCAGCGACTCTCCCTCCCTCCGAGCCGCCACTCCCCGCCCCGGCAGCGAACTCCCTCCTGGAGCTTCATCCCTCCGAGCCGCCACCCCCCGCCTCAGCAGCGGACTATCTCCCGGCGCTCCCCCTCTCCTCCTCCCGGCGCCCTCCTATCCAGTTGCCCATCTCGTCGCGCCTCCCCCCGCCTCGACGACGGCCTTCTTCCCGGCGCCCCCCCTCTGCGGTGGCACTGGACCCCCTTTCGTGCCCCCTCGGTTGCGCCCTACTGGTTCTCTCGAGTCCTAGGCAGTCCAGGTCCCCCCGCCGCCTCGCCGTCGGCGTCTCCCGCTCCCTACTTGGGGTCGAGCCCCTACTTCTAGACCCAGCTGCCGCCTCGGACCCCCCAGCCGCCGCTTGCTCTCGGGCCTTCTCCTCCCCTCCGTCGGGGCTCATGACATCCCCCCTGGGCCGTCCTCGCCGGAGTCCTCCGCTCTCCTCCGCGGAGTCGAGCCCTCCCCCCCTCTGGTGGTTCCCGTCCCCCCTCACCTCCGTCGGGTCGCCCCTTCTCCTCCCGGCTGCTCCTCGCCCCCGGGCTGGCTGCCTCGGGCCACTCTCCCGGCGGGACCCTCACGACTCCCGGCGGGTCCGAGCCCCCCTCCTCCTCGTCGGATCGTGCCGCCCGCGGGCTGTGCCCCCTCCCTCGAGCCCCGCGCCCCCCTCGGGCAGGCCCCAGCCCTCGGGCCCGGCGTCCCCCTCGAGCAGGCCCCCCGGGCCACGTGCCCCTTTGGGGAGCATGCCCCCCTTGATTGTTTTTTGTTTTTTTGTAGGTTTTGAATTTTGAACCGGGTTTCCGCCTGTGGGGCCCGCTCTCTGTTCGGTTGGCTTTTTCAATGATATTTCCTTTCAAATATATATATATATATATATATATATATATATATATATATATATATATATATATATAATTACTAAAAGTGTTTATATATATATATATATATATATATATATATATATATATATATATATAGTTTATATATGTATGTAATGTATAATATAGGCTATATGATATTGGTATAGGATATTATAGCCTATGATATTGGTATAGGATATATATATATATATATATATATATATATATATATATATATATATATATATATATATATATATATATATATATATATATATGTGTGTGTAAGGTTATGTGTAAGGTAGTTTATTATAGGCTATATGATATTGGTATAGGATATTATAGCCTATGGCTAGTTGTGATTAGAAATGACCCCATAGGCCTAATTAGGCACACTTTGACTAATTACTTGAGTAAGTTGACCAAAGTCAACTATGGGTGAAACTTAACCTAGAATTGACTAACCTAGACTAGTTGACCATTGTTGACCAAACCCTAGATACTTTGACTATAGTAGACTATAGTTGACCTAGTTTGACTGTATAGTTGACCAGAGTTGACCAAGAGTTGACTTTGGCCTAGATTGACCTAGAATCATATAGAATGTATTGTAAACTTTATTTTTACCATTGTGGATACATTGTGACCTGTATTGCTGTAAATAGAACTCAGTTACTCTGATTTGGACATCTACTCATTGGACATTTGGGATATCAGGTGACTACATTCTCTGATCATTTCACACTTGCTGGGAGTTATATTCTTGTTCTAGATTACCTTACTTGATGTTGTCACGTTGTTAACATGGATTGGTACTATATGGATCTTTTCATGAGATGTTATCCCCCTCGGGAGCATCGGATACGTCATGTCATGTTCTTTTCACTTACATCATGTATTCCTGTGCTTCCACCATTCGTGTATACACATGTGATTCATGTACTCTCATATTCACAGAACCTTCATGTATAACTATTCATGTGTACTCATTTATTGAGCTTCATGTAAAATCATGTACAATAACATAACTTGTCTAGATGCTTGTGTATTGATTGGGCTACGGGGAGTAGAAGTGGTTATGTGATCAATTCCAAAGTAGGTATTCATGTGCAACTTTGTAGCTTATTCATGTGCAAATTTCAAACCGTTTATATAACCATTTTGTGCTCTAAATCACTAGTCACTTACAGTTCTTTACTTATAGTTGATATTTCCAGTTACAGATACCTCTCTTACTTTTTATGTACATTTCTTATAGCATTTCATGTATCTTACTCTATTGCATGCTTTACATTTCCTGCCATGATATGAACTGTTTGAGATTATGTGCTCGTTTCTGTCCTGACTGGACCTGTTGAAAACATTACAGATGACACCAAGGTGTTCTGCCTATCTATTATGGAGCAGGCTTAGATGATACTTGCGAGCTGGACTCTCAGGAGGATCCAGCTCTGGCTGAGGATACCTCTCCTTCTGTTTAGATTAGTTTAGCTAGGCTTGTCTTTTCATTTGGCTTTGTATTGACATTCTGAGTTGTATTATATTTCTGGATGTTGAGATGTTGTGTCGTTAGACACTTAGACTTCTTTCCTCTGTTTGTATTTCTCTTATGATTTCTTATCTATCATATCGTACCTTTCTACCTTAGATTTTTTATTGAGTTGTACTTTTTGTATTGTCCTCCGATTGGAGAGTATATATTGTACATGTACCTTTTACTGTGTTAGATGTATGTGACCTAGGACAGCGTTCTACCGCCGATATTGTAGCGTAGGCTGGACATACCCACTTCTCATGCCCCTACACTGGGTGAGGGCCGTGACACGTTTTTAGTGGTGGCCCATGCAGGTCTAGATTTCATAGTGGTACTCGAACTAAAGTATCATTACAGCCTGCAGTAGGATATAGGATATAGTTTTTTTGGAGGTACTCAATCACATTTAGGAAAAACTTTTATCTAATTCCTGCCATCTAAATTCTTGCTGATTAATTGCTTTCCTTTGAAATAAACTATCCTCCTTTGATTATATCGCTTCATTCTCAGTAATTGATTTCTTGTTTGATCTGTCTTAAGGATGGTTATGGAGAGACGATTTCGTCGCTCCGGCTCGGAAGATACTATTGAGAGGTCTGCCACCTCTCGTCCTGTTCGGCAGGTCCCCATGACCGTAGCTCCCCTCATTCCGGCTAATGTCGAAGCTTCTGCAGCTTTCGGGGGTGCACCACCACCTGTTCGGAGGCCGACCCCGATTATCCCAGATGTGCAGCAGCAACAGCAGCAGCCTTCGGGATCGGTCGGTGCAGCTGAGTTATTCGCCTTCTTCCAGCAGATGATGGAAGCCCAGCAACGCCAGTCTGCTGACTTTAGACAGGGTATAGATAATGCCCATCAGTTGGCCATGATGACTGTGGAGAGGGTTACTGTGCAGCCGTAGGGAGGTCAGATTCAGCAGTATTAGCAAAGGACGTCGGGCATCCAGGAATTTCAGAAGATGCGTCCGAGAGATTTTTGAGGCACAGAGGGGATTCTATATGCCGATGATTGCATCGAGCATATAGAGGAGATTTTTCGACTGACGGAGATACCAGCCCGGATTCAGATTAAGGCTGCGGTCAGCCAGATGCAGGACTTAGCCAGCATATGGTATCAGACGGACCCAATAGTGGGTACAGAAGGACAGACTTGGGGAGCCTTCAAGAAGCTCTTCAAGGAGAAGTTCTTTTCGGACACAGCACTTGGCGTCTTAGAGACGCAGTTCGAGAGTCTGGATCAGGGGAGCCAGACCGTGGAGGAGTATGCCGGAGAGTTCTACCGCCTGGACAGGTTCGTCGAGGGCCTCAGCGAGACGGCAAAGTCTAGGAGGTTCAGGAAGGGATTGGTCAAGGAAGTCAAGTCCTTGACCAAGAGTGACAGGAGCATAACTTTTAAGGAGATACTGATAGGGGCCATGGCAGCAGAGGATGACCTTGAGCTGAAGCTCAATAGAGGTCAGGATGCACATGGAGCCAGTAGCAGTAGAGGTCAGGCCAAAAGGACTAATTTTTAGCACCAATACCAGCAGAGGCCGTTCCAGCCACAACAGTTTTAGGGACAAGGTCGTGCACCTTTTTCAGCAGGGGCAACAACAGCCGAGACTTCAGCAGTAGGCACCCAGGCAGCAGTCTATCAGTTGTACTTTCTGTAAGAAGCCGGGACATGGATGGAACGACTGCAGAAAGAGGCTAGGCAAGTGCCTACTCTGCGATTCAGCAGAGCACCAGCTACGGGAGTGTCCCCAGTCTTTGGGGCGTTCAGTTCAGGGAGCAGAAGCCAAGGCTCCGGTAGGGCAGCATAAGGGACCCTTGCAGACCCAGCAACAGAGGTTCATTCAGCACCAGCAGCAGGCTAGGGGAGGCCAGCAGGGGCGAGCTTTTGCCATGGCAGTTGAGGATGCAGAGGCTATTGAAGATCTGATCACAGGTTCTGTTTTTCTCGACTCCATTCCAGCTTTTGCATTGTTCCATTCTGGTGCTTCCCATAGCTTTGTATCTGTATCTTTTGCTATTAGATACCATCTAGCTTCTGAATCGTTGCCTAGGACTTGCAAGAACGTGGTGCTGATAACCCGGTTCATGGTAGTGGACGTTTCCTCCCCTTACAACGCCATACTTTTTAGGTGGTGGATCTACAAAATTCAGGCTATCCCGTCAACTTATCACCAGGTGGTCAGGTTTCCCACTCAGTATGGGATGGTGGAACTCAATCAAGAGTACTGCCCAAAAGTGCCACTCGGTCTAATGCGACCGAGCCAGCATGCGAAAGATGTAAGTCGGTGTCGCTGCAGTGACACCGAAGCTAGACCGGTTACTGGAAGAAGGTACAGTCTGGGGGATGAGTTTCCCACGTACCAGAAGAACGGTTAGCAATTACAGCAGCCATCACCGCTAGCAGGGGGTTTCCCGGGTGATGGGACAAAGAGAGTGACCGTTATATGGTTCAACCTCGTCAATGATATTTGTAAGGATCAGAGAGTAGTTTTGGGAGGCCGAGAGTTGGATGTGAATTTGCTCGTAATGTCCTTACCGAACTACGATATCGTACTTGGTATGGATTGGTTGAGCAGGCACCATGCCAGTATAGATTGTCGTGGTGACAGAGTTCGTTTTCGTCCGCTAGGAGAGCCAGAGTTCGAGTTTGCCAGACGACAAGCGGAGCAGAGCAGCGGAGTCTTCTGTGGAGTTTCAGTAGAGGAGCAGACGGTGCCACATCTGCCAGGACTACTACCGGACAGGGACGTTGAGTTCTCTATAGACTTAGTGCCCGGTACAAAGCCGATATCTCAGCACGTCTATAGGGTGAACAACAACAAGTTGGTGGAGTTGAAGAAACAGGTGGATGAGTTGCAGGACAAGGGCTTTATCTGATCGAGTTCTTCACTATGGGGTGTACCGGTGCTTTTTGTGCTGAAGAAGGAAGGGTTGGTACGGATGTGTATCGACTACAGGGCACTCAACAACCTTACGATCAAGAACAAGTACCCGCTGTCGAGGATCGATGATCTCTTCGATCAGTTGAGTGGAGCGAGGGTATTTTCTAAAATTGATCTGAGATCAGGCTACCATCAGGTGAAGGTGAAGAAGGAGGATAGTTCTTCTCATGCAAACGTAACTACCTAGAAGCATAAGCAATTATTTTTCCATGCTGTAGCAAGACAAAATCCAAACCCTTCCCAGAGGCATCACTGTAGATAGTGAACCCGCCTGATCCTGATGGCAACGTCAGAATCGGAGCTGTCGTCAACCGCTTCTTCAACTCATCAAAAACGACCTGACACTCCTCTGACCAGATAAACTCTATGTCCTTTAGGGTGTACACTTATCTATTAGTTTCATGTCGGACACGATATCGTGTGTGCACGCATTTTGCACTGAACGTGCTCAGTCGAATGCCTTCGACTGATACGCGGTTCGTATCATGCACAGACACATCATGGACACCAAGTGGGGTGTTGACTACCTAGACTGACACCCTAGCTACACGTGTACACATGCAGAAGGTGTCACGTGCACTATGTCGTGTCTGACACGACTCGACATGGCTACACGAGCCTGTGTGCGCACAGATTTTTGATACTTTGTTTGTATTTGGTTTGGACACTGTCCAGTCTCTGGACACGTGGACACGTTCCTAGGGTTGACACAGACATGCTAGATACCTGCACACATGATTTTGGGCTTCATTTGATGTATGTGTTCGAATTTGGGGTTTGGTATAGGGTTTGTCAATTTTCTGATACTTTAAACAAAAACTGAGATTTCATAAATTGGGATTGGGTTAGGTTTTAAACTGTCACATACATGTTATTGATACTTTAGTTTCATATATAGGTTTGTTTACATATATTAAACTGAATTTTCATATTAATTGAGTTTAGGTTAAACATGAAAACTGAGAATGTAATGTTGTGGGTGTTTGCAAATCCGAGATTCACTTTGAGTACACACCTACACACCTAGTTGTTACACATATCTGTCCACTGTCACACACACTATATTCTATCACACACACACGCACTCTATACACACACTCGCATATTAACCCCCTTCCCTCTGTATATATATATATATATATATATATATATTTTTATACACACACTCGCATATACTTAAACGACACGGTTTAAGTATATATATTTTTTTAATTTTTTTTATACACACACTATACACACACTCGCATATTAACCCCCTTCCCTCTCTCTCTCTCTCTCTCTCTCTCTCTATCTCTCTCTCTCTCTCTCTCTCTCTATATATATATATATATATATATATATATATATACTTAAACCGTGTCACGTCCCAGAACTAGAATATTGGAGAGCGGGGGACAGACACAACCAGCTAAGTACATTGAAGTGAACCCCACCTCGCAATATGGTTACGGCTGTCTAGATGCATGAGAAGAAGCTAATAGAACAATAAAATGGGTTCTCCTGTGGAAGCAAGTTGCACTTGCCTATGGAGGGGGAGAGGTTTTAATGGAGAAGGAAGAGGAGTAATGGAGAATAATGAGGCAAGGGAAAAAGTGGGTGGGTTTATAAAGGAGGATTGTGGTAGGTAGGGGTTTCTCCATGATGAACCAACCAAAATAAAAGCCAACCCCAAAATGAACCAAGTTAAACCATGACATGCCATGATGAACCTAAACAAGATTAAACCAAAATTAGCTAGCCAGGCAGGAAAATAAAATACATGTCAGGATTCCGTATAAGCATACTGAAAATACGAAGAACAAAAAACGGGGGTGACAACTCTACCCACCTTAAAAGAATTTCGTCCTTGGAATTAAATCAAGAAGCTAGAGATGTCAAGCAAGCTATATTAATCACAAGCAACTACGACTAGCAGTCAATCATTCAATCATTCATGCAAGCAAGGAATTTAAGCATAAGGCATAAGAATGACATTATACCTTACGAGTCAAACAGGTCGGGATATCGCGATCAGATATCATCCTCACACTCCCACGTTGACTCACCCAAAGAGTGATGACCCCAAGCAACACGGACTAACTTGATAGTCTTGTTCTTGAGTATCTTCTCTCTCCAGTCCAATATGGATACAGGTCTCTCCTCATACGAAAGGTTGGTACCAACAACCAATTCCGAATGATCAAGGACATGACTCGGATCTGGGATATACCGTCGCAATTGGGATACATGGAAGACATCATGTACCTCACGTAATGACGGCAGAAGAGCAAGATGATAGGATACATCACCTACTCGCTCTAGAATATCAAACGACCCTATATACCTAGGATTGAGCTTTCCCCGTACGTCGAATCGAATGACGTCACGGGTAGGCGAGATCATGAGGAATACGTGGTCGCCGACAGAAAATTCAAGGGGGCACCGATGGGAATCGGCCCAATAACGTTGGTGATCTTGTGCAACTCGAAGATGATCTCTAACTTGTCTGACCACCTCAATAGTCCGTGTTACCATTTCTGGTCCAAGCATTTGCCTCTCACCGATATCATCCCAAGCTAAAGGAGATCTGCACTTCCTGTCGTACAAGGCCTCGAAAGGTGCCATCTGGATACTAGCCTGGAAACTGTTGTTGTATGAGGACTCTACGAGGTACAAGTGATCTTCCCACGAACCACCGAAGTCGAATGTACAAGACCGCATCATATCTTCAAGAGTCCGGATCGTGCGTTCTGACTGACCATCTGTCTGCGGATGGTAGGTATTTTATTTTCCTGCCTGGCTAGCTAATTTTGGTTTAATCTTGTTTAGGTTCATCATGGCATGTCATGGTTTAACTTGGTTCATTTTGGAGTTGGCTTGGTTTATTTTGGTTGGTTCATCATGGAGAAACCCCTACCTACCACCATCCCCATTTACAAACCCACCCACTTTCTCTCACCTCATTATTCTCCATTACTCTTCTTCCTTCCCATTAAAATCTCTCCCCCTCCATAGGCAAGTGGAACTTGCTTCCACAAGAGAACCCATTTTATTATTCTATTAGCTTCTTCTCATGCATCTCGACAACCGTGACCGTATTGCGAGGTGGGGTTCACTTTAATGTACGTAGCTGGCTGTGTCTGTCCTCCGCTCTCCAGTATTCTGGTTCTGGGGCGTGACACGGTTTATATATATATATATATATATATATATATATATATATATATATATATATATATATATATATATATATATATTTTTATATATATATATATATATATATATATATATATATATATATATATATATATATATATATAACACTTTTAGTTATATATATATATATATATATATATATATATATATATATATATATATATATATATATATAGTTTATATTTGTGTGTAAGGTTATGTGTAAGGTAGTTTATTATAGGCTATATGATATTGTTATAGGATATTATAGCCTATGGCTAGTTGTGATTAGAAATGACCCTATAGGCCTAATTAGGCACACTTTGACTAGTTACTTGACTAAGTTGACCAAAGTCAACTATGGGTCAAACTTGACCTAGAATTGACTAACCTAGACTAGTTGACCATTGTTGACCAAACCATAGATAGTTTGACCACAGTTGACTATAGTTGACCTAGTTTGACTGTATTGTTGACCAGAGTTGACCAAAAGTTGACTTTGGCCTAGATTGACCTAGAATCATATAGAATGCATTGTAAACTTTATTTTTACCATTGTGGATACATTGTGACCTGTGTTGCTCTAAATAGGACTCAGTTACTCTGATTTAGACATCTATTCTCATCGAACATTCAGGATATCAGATGAGTACATTCTCTGATCGTTTCATACTTGCTGGGACTTATATTCTTGCTCTAGGTTACTTTACTTGATGCTGTCACGTTGTTGACACGGATTGGTACTATATGGATCTTTTCATGAGATGTTATCCCCTTCGGGAGCATCGGATACGTCATGTCATGTGTTTTCACTTACATCATGTATTCCTGTGCTTCTACCATTCATGTATACTCATGTGATTCATGTACTCTTATGTTCAGAGAGCCTTCATGTATAACTATTCATGTGCACTCATTTATTATGCTTTATGTGAAATCATGTACAATAACATAACTTGTCTAGATCCTTGTGTATTGATTGGGATACGGGAGAGTAGAAGTGGTTATGTGATCAATTCCAAAGTAGGTATTCATGTGCAACTATGTAGCTTATTCGTGTGCAAATTTTAAGCCGTTTATATAATCTTATGCTCTAAATCACTAGTCACTTACAGTTCTTTACTTATAGTAGATATTTCCAGTTACATATACCTCTCTTACTTTTCATGTACATTTCTTACAGCGTACGAGCGAAAAGGAAGAAAAGAAAATAGAAACACTCTCAAAGAGGAAATCTTACAAAAGCTCTCAAATTTTGTTGCCCTTACAATACAATGAGCCTGGCTATATATAGGCTCAGGGTCGATACTAACCGGTTTAGCCGGTTAAGGCTACCGGTGTCAACCATCCTCCTTCAATTATGAAAGAAGGATTCCTTTTTATCTTCAGGATGGTGCGCCATCACATCCATCATCGCTGGTGTGCCGTCACATCGCTTCGTTATTCGTTTCGGATTGAAACGAATCTTCCACCTGTTGTTTATGGTGGGCCCCCTGCCAGACCATATTCTACCATCTTTTCCATTCATCAAAATCTGGCGGTAGTGGTGGCTTTGGACCCACATCAACATTTGCATAGACACTTTCCTATCGGTCTTCCCACTCATCAAACTTGGACGATAGTCGAGATGCCATGGATGGTAGTTAAAAAATTTGGACGGCATGCAAAGGGGATGGCTGTAGCTGCTGAGCTGGCAATCAATCCTTCCTGACCTTCCTGTATTTTCTGTTTTGTAGACGCCAACCCACACGCCTTCGGTAGCGCCTCAGTATTTTCTTCATAAGCATGCCCACCATGCTTCATAGCTGCTGGAGTTGGGACATAACCGCGTCTTTCGCACTATCGTCCCTTTGGCTTGTAACCTTGCTGGACCAAGACATATATTGTTAAAAAATCCTGGAGCAGGGCAGTGTTCTCTTCTTTATTAAGTGGCTTGACCGAGAGATAGTCCGCCAGGATGATATTGCTGCTGCATGAGAGGACCACCTGACCTCCTGCTAGCTTCCGAGCCGCAGAAAAGAACTCTCTTGCCGCGTCGTAGCGTTCTTTCCCCTCGTTAAAATTGCCTTTCTTGAAAAGAGAGAACTGGAGGCCTGGATCTCATGCGAGACGGTGGAGCTCCCAGATCTGGTAAGAAGGGAAGCATTTGATATACCGCTTCTCTTCCCAAATACTCCAGATTCGAAACCTGAACATAGTCTGAAACTTGGAAGCACTGGCTTTAGCTCCTTCCTAGCAAATTTCTAGGATCAATTGCTTGTAGATGTTATCATCCGAAGAACAGATAAACATCTCTTGGACATAACCCTTTTTAATTTGTACGGGAAGATTTACAATATCCTGGAAACAAGATACCAGGTGTATGTTCCCGTAGCTGGAGTAGATAATTTCCAACCCTTCAAAATACTTAGTGACGCTGGAGTCATCTAAGCGCCTGAAGTAAGTTAAGAGGCGGGCTTCATCAATCAGCCCCTGTTGATATCGAGTGATCATACCCTGTGCCATACCCTCAGTGTCCATGCTTTGCGTCTTCTCATTTTCAATGGACAGGGAAGAGCAGATCTTCAATAAGTCTGGTATTCTTAGATTGACCAGATCGTGATTGTTGATCTGCTCAAGGATCTTACTCAGTTCTTTGTGTTCAGAAGAAGGTCCTTTGAACAAGTCCTTTTTTATTGCTTCAAGAGCAGATGACCTTGATGTAGCACTATATGCCATCATCGAGAGCGTCTACTGCCGAACTTTGTATAATTTAGAATTTAACTGCTCGGCCTTAGCTCGAACAACCAAGAACTGCTTCTCGATATGGAATAGCCAAAAGTTGGCCCCCTTGTGTCGTTGGACTGAATGGCTCGGTAACAGCCATTGAACTTATCCCAAGAATCTTTATCATTTTTTTTCCAATTCTTGATTGTACCAGTTTTTCACCAATGTGCTGGCGAAGGTCTTGTTTTGGAAATGAACGAGCCTTTGGGTCCTCCTTTCAGGAACTGGGCCTGTGTGCCCTGAGGTACCTGCACGACCTGTAGTGTCCGTGCGGCCTGTGGTGCCTGTGCGGTCTGAGGTGCCTGTGTGGCATTTTGGCTATTCACCAATTGGCTATTCGCCTAACTTGCAGCTGGAGCTGGGCTGTTCGCCTTAAGCACTCCAAAAGATGATGATGCCTGGTTGCCGGCACCGGATTTGGCCCTTTTCTGGCCAGTTATAGGAGTAAGCACGTCCTGTCTCTTCATTTCTTCATGTATGGATTTCATCTTTTTATATTCTTCCTGGTCCATAGCATCACGGCCTGGTAAGAGTATCAGCAAGAAAGTATAACCTGGAATATAATTAATATCATAATTAAATATTTTCATGTAAACCCCCTAAATTTCTACTATGATTTTTTGAATTTGGTAATTATTTTTGTACTTTATCGCGTACAAATTCGCGTTCTCGTATTTGTACTCCGCATGCAAATTTGCGTTATTTTGTATTGCTCGTCGAGTGCGAATATATGCGAGGTACGTATTTTTGGAAAAATATTTCTTATTTTAATAAATGTATAAGCTCAAAGTAATATGTGATAGATAATTTCATTATCTAAATACATTCCTCTTTATTTCTTAAAATCGTCAAAACCTTATCTTTTGTTTTTTACTATATAAAAAGACTATTTTATCTTTAGAAAACTATACTTTATGAAAAGTGTTCTTCTTTCATGCGAAGTACATAAATTTAAATAAATTTTCGAAATTAATTAATAATAATATTTTATTAACTAGAATATTTGAAATTTGGTTTGAATTAAGATTTGATTAAATATATTAATTTAAATTAAAAAATATGTTATTTTAATAGACTTAAATAAAATAAAGGTTTTATCGGGAATCGATTGGATCGGATCGAAATTTTTTTAAAACGATTTGAATTAAATGATAGTATTATCTAAACGGGGTTTAAATTGTTCTATTCCTAATCCTAATGGGAGCCCCACCTCCTATATAAGGAGAGGCTCATTATACACTTTTCAATGGACTTCTCCACCATTATTTCCATAAATTTTCGATCACACCCAATGCATCGTGCATCGTGTCCGTGTCGTCTTCCGTTTCCAGTACAGTTCTATTTGTACAAATACATGGTTTTTTCGTGTCCGACAGTCCCGGACATCCACCCCCAAACGCCGATCAACCCTGTGCCTTGCAGGACACGAACGTCGTCCGTGTCGGACATTTCCGACAACAAACCCAATGCAGCCAGCCCCAAATTTCGGCCATCGTGCGTCCGCCCCAAACTGACATCACAACCACCATCTTCTCCGCCATCACCCCCCGCAACCCGGCCAACCAAGGCCAAGACCACCACCATCATCACACACCGCCACCACCCCTTCGCCATCAACTTCATCCCGCCACCGGCCACGCTCCACCACACCATATCAGACTCGCCTACCAACCCCACCTCCCCAGAATCAACCAAGGAGAAAAAAACTCTCACCTGAACTTCCGTCGCCTGTGCGCCTATCCCAAGCCGCCACGGTCCACCGCGTCGCCGCGTGCGTAAGCCTCCGCCACTCGCGCAAGCGCCCTCCGTCGACAACGATCCTCTCTGCCGTGCAGGCAGAACTCCGTATCTCCGCCGCAATCGCGGCCAACCCCCACCTGCGCACCACCGGCGTCGTCCAGATCTTGTGGGTCCACCTTCGCTCATCCCGTCGAAGGCTTCCGTCCGCCGCGCCGGTAGCCCGCCTCACCGCTGCCACCGAGCGCCCTCTCCGTCACCAAAGTTCCACAGCGGCGACCACTACACCGAGCCATACTCCGCATCATGCCCGTGCGTCCGCCCCACAAGCCGGGCGCCGCTAGCCTCCAGTCCTAAGCCAAGCGCCGGCGGGGTACACCTCCACCAGAGATCCGCATCTTCCTTCCGCCTCCACCGGTAACATCCCTGCGGCGGCGACCGCCTCCACGAACCCAGCCGCACCGTTCGCTCGAACGCGTGGAGCCACCTAGCGTCGGAGTTCCCATGGCCGTTATGCCTTCCGCAACCACCTTCTCAACCCTCTCTCCACCGCCCAAACTTCACCGAGCCCGTGCTGCCGGATCCAGCGCCGAGTTAGGCTCCGACACGCCATACGACCGCCCCACAAGCAGTGCCGTGCCGGAGCCTATTTTTTCCTCTTCAGACCCCCTTCACCGACTTCGTCGTCGTTCGAGCGCCACCGGCGCCGCGCCATCCCCACTGTAAGCCACTCCTGACGTCTTCCCCAATCTCTCTGCAGTCCCCATCTCCTTTTCTCTATTCTCACTCTCTTCCTTAATACTCTCACTATTGATAAATAGTATATGCTGCATTGGAAATCACGAAAAGAGATTAGTATTCTTACTTATTTTTAATGTCATTGTATATAAATCAGTTTGTTAGTATTATACTAATGTATTTGTACATTATAAAAAAATCTTTTATTATTATTATTTACATATGCTATATTTATTAAAATAAATGTATTAAATATTTTTAAATATATATGTGTATATATATTATATCGGACTTGAACCATGTATCTATTTCCAAATGAAGTTAGAAGCCCTAAACCTATTATTGGAGTATTTTTCATCTAATTAAATTATAGTTTTGACCTAAACTGATTTTTATTAAAATTCTCAAGTATTTATCTAAATAATTTTTTGAAATATTTACCTACAAATAATTTGATCAATAAAATATAGTTTTTCACTATTATAAATAAGTTATAATTATTTTCTAAATTTACAGTTTGAAGAATTTTTAGAATTTTAAGCCTCAAATGATTTTTCTTGAAGTTTTAGATATTATGTAAAATATTTAATAAAATATTGATTTTAAACAATACAAATAAAATATTTTTCCTAGATAGATATGACTGTTTTCTAAATGAGTATATATATACATATTTTAAATTAAGAATTATCTTTTACATAAATCAAATCTAAACTCAAATCTTCCTCTTAGAATATAAGACTTCTGACCATGACTAATCACATATTTATTTCTTTCGGACTTCCTCACATGAACATGGCTATTGGACAAAACGGAACTGGCCAGATCATCGCACCACACCAGATGACACACCAGGTAAGATACCTTGCCATTATACTATTTATTTTCAGTTTGCATTTTATTACATATCACAGTTCATTTATTTTCAAGTTCTTACATTTCTTGATTTACTACCTGCTCAGTGATATTAGATTACTTGTTATTATCCTTTGATTGCATATGGCCCTAGAGTTAAGGACTACCGGTTGTAGTGTATCGCATATACCTTGACACAGTTGTACCACGAGGATGTGTGAGATGAGTGGCATGTAGAGGTCCTTACGTGTTGGTTGATCACCCGTGCGCATGCTTTAGGGCTAACTGCTAATAGAGGCGTGTTAGGAGACTTAGCAGTTAGTAGAGGTACATGATCGCTGATGCGACTTGACATGTACATTGGGTGGGGAAAACAATACCTGACGTATGGGCTTCTTTGTACTTCCCTGCTTACCTGTGCGCTCCTCCGGAGACACAGGCTCCAGGTGCCCTCTGACATTTTCCAGAGCGTTATAGACGTAGCCCCTTGCACATGATGCCCTCTGACGATCTTCGGACGTTACGGACGTAGGCCCCTGGTGCCCTATATGGGGACTATGCCGATCCCATTTACAGCCAGGGCTCATTCGTCGAAAGGATTGTTTCTCAACTGCATGTTCACTTTAGTATGGTTAGATTACCTTATTGTTATTTTGTCACTTACTTTTGTTTGTGGCATATTTTATATTCAGTATTTATATGGCATGTTTATTGTATCTTGTTACTTCCCTCTGAGGACCTGATGATTCCTCCAAGTGTGTCTTGTGATTTCTGCAGGTGCTCTAGCTAAGGCCATGACTTGTGCTCTATTCTTCGAGATGTTGCTTTTGGATCGTCATCTCCTTCGCTCGACCAAATCATTTTCTTTGTATAATTCTTCCTTATTTAAATTAGTTGGGAGTAGATTTGTCTCCGTCTAACGATTGTATACATGACAAATTCAAAGTTACTTTTATATCATTATTTATCATCGTGGATGAGATTTAGTGCCTTGGTTACTGTATTTTACAGCTTATGTATACCTACGATGGTTTCTTATACTTCGTATGTATACAGCTTGCATGATTACGTTCTAGTCCTTCTATTTTTGGGACTGGTGCGTTACATTCCAAGTACATAGCAATTCTAATCCTTCGAAGATTTTCTTTGGGATTATTAATAGTTTTTTTTCTTAAGAAACTGAGCAACAGATTTATTGTCAGTCTCAATGATAAAATTGCTATAAAGAAGATAAAACCTCAAACTTTTGATAGCTAATTTAACAGCTAATAATTCTTTATCATAAGTCGCATACTTAATCTGGGTTTTCGTAAACTTTCCAGAGGTATATGCAACAATTTCTTTATTTTTTGCAATTAATACTCCCGCCTAAAAGAGATCGGAAGCATCAGTTTGTAAAACTAGTTTGTCATCATCTAGTGGGAAGTAGAGGATTTTCTGGTATTTAACCAGGTCCTTAATCTTGGCAATTTCTTCTTTCTCTTTGGGTGAAAGAGTCGGATACCAACTCAAGGCATCGGCAACCACGTTGGCCTTCCCAGGATGATACTGCAATAAAATGTCGAAGTCCTTCATCAACACCAACCATCTTCGCTGCCTCAGGTTGAGCACCTTCTGTGTAAACACATACTTCAAGCTCTTGTGGTCTGTAAAGATCTCCACTCACTCTCCGTATAGATAGTGTTTCAAAAACTTCAGAGCAAAGATAACTTCCACCAACTCCAAGTCTTAGGTAGGGTAGTTCTTCGCATGCGAACGTAAATGCCTGGAAGCATAGGCATTATCTTTCCATGCTGCAGCAAGGCACAACCCAAACCCTTCCCAGAGGCGTCATTATAGATAATGAACCCGCCTGATCCTGATGGCAACGTCAGAATCGGAGCTGTCGTCAACCGCTTCTTCAACTCATCAAAAATGACCTGACACTCCTCTGACCAGATAAACTCTATGTCCTTCCGGGTGTACACACCTCAGTCCCCAAGTTTCGTGTCTATTGGTTTTATGTCGGACACGATATCGCGTGTGCACGCATTTTGCACAGAACGTGCTCAGTCGAATGCCTTCGACTGATACATGGTTCTTGTCGTGCACAAACACGTCGTAGACACCAAGTAAGGTGTCGACCACCAAAACTGACACCCTAGCTACACGTGTACACATCCACAAGGTGTCATGTGCACTGTGTCGTGTCTGACACGACTCGACATGGCTGCACGAGCCTGTGTGCGCACAGTTTTTTGATACTGTGTTTGTACTTGGTTTGGACACTGTCCAGTCTCTGGACACTGGGACACGTTCCTAGGGTTGACACAGACATGCTAGATACCTACACACGTGATTTTGGGCTTCATTTGATGTATGTGTTCGAATTTTGGGTTTGGTATAGGGTTTATCATTTTTTTGATACTTTAAATGAAAACTGAGATTTCATAAATTGAGATTGGGTTAGGTTTTAAACTGTCACATACATGTTACTGATACTTTAGTTTCATATATAGGTTTGTTTACATATATTAAACTGAATTTTCATATTAATTGAGTTTGGGTTTAAACATGAAAAGTGAGAATGTAATGTTGTGGGTGCTTGCAAATCTGAGATTCACTTTGAGTACACACCTACACACCTAGTTGTTACACATATCTGTCCACTGTCACACACACTATATTCTATCACACACACACGAACTCACATATTAACCTCCTTCCCTCTCTCTCTCTCTCTCTCTCTATATATATATTATATATATATATATATATATATATATATATATATATTTGGAAACCAGACTTTTATTGAAAATATAGGTGCAAAATGCCGAAGCCTATACAAGTAAGCGCGCTAACGCGACCAAAAGACAGAAAACAAAAGGTGCGATACGCACACGCCACAAAAAGGGGAGGGAAGCGGCCTAGGCCAGGGATTCCCAGAACAAGTTGGAGACGTGAGAGCAATGCCTCCTGACTTTGAAGCATTGTCTGATGACCTCTCTGTACAGCTGAGGGGGGAAAGTTGGCACCCCCGTTCGGTTGGCCCATACTAAGACTATGGTGAAGCTTAGACCAAGTACCTGCAGCCAGGTCCCCCGAAAGAAGGACGTGCTCAACGGATTCCAACTTGTGCTCCTCGCAGCAGTGGCATCTGGAAGAGAGACTGAATCCCAATGATCCGATGATGTCGTCCGTCGGTAACTTGTGGCGAAGAGCGCGCCAGATGAGGATAGACCATTTGATGGGGATGCATGCCTGCCAAAATTTGGCATAGACCAAGTTCAATACCCCGCTGCCTCTAGAAATACGTCTGGCGGAAGCCAAACTGAATGCCCCACTCGGGTTAGGGGACCATCTCCAAGTGTCGGGCGTGTCGGAAATCCGCATATTCGCAGCAAGAAGACTGGTGGCCGCCGGATGACCAAGCCAATCTCTGACCTTCCTCCAATTCCAACCGGAACTGCCCTCCTATAGGTCTCCAATGGTGCACCCCTGAGGAGTAAGAATGTTGGGCTGAATGATCTCTGCTCCTAACCACCGCTCCTAACAGGCCAGGGAGCTGCCGTCCCCCAATTGGAGACGGATAAGAGGTTCAGCGGTGGTGCGGCCCCGAGTAATGCGGCGCCAAGTTGATGAGGATCTGTTGTTAGTGTTAGCCTCCGACAGATGGGAGAATCTGGAGTATCTTGCTCTCATGAACTTCGTCCATAAGGATGTCTCGGTGCGTAATTTCTACCATAGCTTAAAGGAGCATGCTTCCACGATGTGAGCAAGTCTGCAGAAGCCCAGACCACCTTCTCCAGTGGGTTTCGCCATCGTCTCCCAACCGGCCCAGTGATGTTTGTCTTTGCCGTCGCTCTGACCCCAGAAGAACTTGGCGAAGAGAGATTCAAGAGAGTGGAGCACCTTCTTGGGGAGGGAACAGATGGCCAAAATGTACATCGGGATGGACAATAAAACATTTAATGAGGATCATTTTGCCTCCTAGGGATAAGGTTGCGTTGTGCCATCCAGTAATAAGTTTGCGGATCTTGTCTGCTAGGTGGTCATATATGCCGGAGTTGGCCCTACCGTACACCAGCGGGCAGCCAAGGTAAATGAAGGGGGGTAGGCCGTACTGAAAGAGGTCATGTTGACGAGCTGGGTGGAGTGGGTTCTGTCTGCGTTGTGATGCGTGTAGATGACGCTCTTGTTGTTGTTAACACGCTGACCCGAGCATTTGGTGTATCTGGCGATCGTGCTCAAGACGACCTCTATCGAACCACTGTCTCTAGAGGAGAAGATGAGGATATCGTCGGCGTAGGCCAGGTGAGTGATAAGAGGGCATCCTGTGGTGGTGTGGAAGTGGTTGAAACCGGCCATACTGGGCATGCTGTTGAGGCTTCTGCTTAGGGCTTCGGCCGCGATAATGAAAATGGTGGAAGAGAGCGGGTCTCCCTGTCTAACCCCGCGAGTGGAACAAAAAAACCCGCCGCCTGTCCGTTGATCACGATGGAGAACCACGCATTGTTGATAGATCTGAAGACGATGTCAATCCAAGTTTCAGAGAAGCCGAAGGCCCTGAACACCCAGATCATGAATTGCCAGTCTAGGCGGTCATATGCTTTTTCCATGTCTAGTTTGATGGCAACGTTCCCCCCTCCCCTCGACGGGAACTTCATGCACGTGATCATCTCTTGCGCAAGGAGGATGTTGTCAGTTATACTGCGGCCTTTAACGAACCCGCTTTGCTCTTCGGATATGATCTTGGGGAGAAGATCGGACATCCGATTGGCGATAATCTTGGATATGACCTTGTTGGTGAAGGTGCAGAGGCTAATCGGACGGAAGTCTTTAAAGGTTTCCGGGTTGTCTTTTTTGGGGATAAGGATGATGTTGGCGCAAGAGATTGAGTTAGGGTATCTGGCCCCTTAGAGAAAGACGATAGTGACTTCGACTAAGTCGTTTTTAATGATGTCCCAGCAAGCTCTGAAGAAGACACCGTTGAACCCTTCAGGCCCCGGGGCACTATGCTCGTTAATGCACCAGACCGCAGCTTTGACCTCCTCCTCAGAAATGGTGGCCAGCAAAGACTCGTTGTCATGATCGGTAATGAGGGAGGGGATGACCGACAATAGTGTCTCGTCTCTAACGACCCGCTCCTTGGTGAATAGGCTGGAGAAGAAGTTCACGGCTGCGACCTGGATCCCGGCCTGGTCGTCGATTAGGTTACCATTGTCGTCGAGAATCCGGTGTAATTTTAATTTGTTCCTGCATCCTTTAACGCATGCATGGAAGAACTTGGAATTGCAGTCACCAACGGTGTCCCAGTTCAATCTGGCCTTTTGCTTCCAGAATTCATTCTCCCTCTCAGCCTGGATTTAAGAAGAGCTTTGGCGAGGTTTAGGGATGTGCGGGTCTCCGGAGAGTTGGAAATGGCAAATGTGGACTCCGTGCGGGTGACGTCGTCCTCCGCCTCACGAATGGCCTGAAGATGTCGCTGTATGCCTCTTTGCTCCATGCTGATAGGGCCTTACGAGTGGCTTTGAGCTTAGACGCCATCCGGGTCATGGGATCAATGGCCGAGACGGAATTCCATGCCGAAGCAACGTGTTCTGAAATTGTGGGTGATGACGCCAAAAGTTAAGGAAGCGGAAACTTTCTTGTTCCCGGTGTGGTTGCTTCTGATTTGGACTAGAAGAGGGGAGTGGTCCGATTCGGTGGAGTTGAGATGGAAGACATTAGTGATCAGGCCCATGTCGGGCCAGCTGTCATTGATCATCGCCCGATCAAGTCGGGAATACTGTCGCCTGTGGCCTTCCTGGATGTTACACCAGGTGAATGTACTGCCGAGGAAGGGGATAGGGGTGTGGTTCCCGTGAAAGGTAAAGTTGTTAAAATCATCCATAGCAGGCTTGGGAGGGGGACGGCCACCGGACTTCTCCTCGATACAAGCAACCGTGTTGAAATTGTCGATGCAAAGCCACGGCATTCCCTGCGGATGGATCCTCAAGAGGTCTGCCAAGAGCAGTCTGCGCACATGGATGTCACAACTGCCATAAACTGCGGAGATGACGGAGCGGGTCTTGAGAGCCGGGTGTTCAACCCAGCAAGTGAGAGCCTGGGGGGAGTCATGGATGGTGCCAAATTGAAAGTCTTGAGCAAGAAAAAAGCCAGATGTCGTTGCCGCCCGCGATGGCGTGCGGGAAGCCTAACTTGAGTTGAGTAGCTTTAAGTCTTTTTGAGGGATTTTTGTTTCGATAATGATTAAGAGGTCGATGCGGTGAGTTTTCTTGAGGCTGAGAATTCTGTTCATCGTCGATTTGTTACCGAGCCCTCTGACATTCCAGGAGATGATGTTAAGCATCGGATGGAGAAATGGGGTGGGGTTGGTTGTGCTTCAAGGCGGACCTGGTGGTCCTTACCGTCATCTGCTTTTGTTTGTTTTTATTCTTCTTGGATGCAGTTTTTTTGGTTTGGGCGCAAGTGGGTCCGTTGCTTCCTGACTCATTGATTGTCCGGTCTGGATCGCTACTTTCTTCAGCGACCGCGTTGGTGAGTGAGTCGTTGTCCTGATCTTCCAGGGCACAAAAGGGGTTGCCCTTATCCAGAAACCCTGCTTCCTTGGCCTGCCAAAATCTGACGGTTAAGATGTGAGTGTGAGTGGTCTGAGCGACCTTTGCGGGAGTAGGAGGTTCTGGGTCTGCCCGAAGTGCCACGAGCTGCTTTGAGCAGCTAACCGACGAGACCTCTCCCGGTTGTTGAGATCGGTTATCGGGAGATAGGAAGGAGTAGGAGGCCTCGTGGGAGGGAAGTGTGGTGATCTCAGGTTGAGTTTGGGTAATTAGGGTGTGATCGGCGTTTGGGTGTCCGCTGATCTTGGGGGAATCTTGTTGGCCGATTGTGATGGGAGGGGGGATACAAAGCTCTCTGTGATCTTCTTCAACAGGGGTGCCTGAGAGTAGTTCGAACAAATTGTGGAGTGCGAGGTTGGAGGGGTTGAAAGGGACGATGGCCCGACTGGTAGTATCAGTCGACTGGGGGTAGGGAAGAGTCTGACCATCGATCTGAGGGAGGGGGTCGGGATTCGAATTGTGGATGATGGTGTCTGGGTCTTTTTGAGCATTGGGCGCTCGTGGGGTGCGCGGGATTTCTTCTTTAGTTCAGGATGAGCGCGGAAGCAGTGCTACATTTGATGGCCACTCATCTGACAGTGTTTACAGAAGATAATGCTGTTGTCGTAAATCAGCTTCTGAATGTGGAATGTGTCTCCGAGTTCAATCTCTATAAGTTTGGGAGGGTCGTTAGCAAGGTCTAGCTCCAAACATATCTTCGCGTAGTTGCACTTGGAGAGGTTGCGAGTTTCTTCCGCAATGGCAACCAGGGTCCCGAAGGAGCCGGCGATGCGTTTGAGGGCGGCTGCGGGGAAGCAGACTAGGGGGAGGTTGGGGAGGGTGATCCAGGTTGAGATGATTGTAGAGTCAAATTTGGGGTTGAATTCGGGGGACCATTTGACCACTTTAGCGATCTGCGAACCCATTCTGACAGAGCCCTTAGCTCGAGCAATCGCGAAGTCCGAGTCGGATGTGAGGTGAAGGAGCATATGTTTGGGGTCGAGTGGAGCTACCCGGAAGGCAGCGGAGAGGCCCCACCCAGCAACCGCAGCCGAGACAATGGAGATCTTCGGGCATCCGGAGCCGAATTTGAGAACGAACGTCTTGGAAAAGGAGGAGGAAAGGGAATGGATCTCCGACGAGGCGAAAGGAACCCTGACGGGGGTGCCATAGGAAGGAGGCGAGAAGTTGAGGTCCGGAAGCAGAATCTCAGCCGACGGCTTCATGGAACGATGCCTCCGATCCGGCCTAAGAGCCTCGGCGTAGGAGGCGCCGGCCGCGGGACATGGGAGGGTCGATTCCGAGGGGGCGATAGGGGAGGCTGCCGGGGGCGCCAAAACAGGGGAGCAGCTCCGGGATGAGACTAAGCAGGGAATGGCGCCAGACTGCGCGAGCTCGCTGGGAGCCCACGGAAGCGCGAACCTGGATAGCGCCAAAGGACAGGAGGGGGGCCCAGGGTGCGCCAAGAGGTTAGGAGAGGATGCACAAACGTGCGCTGAAAGGCGGGGGGGAGAGACCCCGGATTGCACTAGGAGGCGAGGGGGAGAAAGCCCGGATAGCGCCACGGGATCAGCGGAGGACTCCCACGGGTTGCGCCAATCTGACGCAGGGGGGCGCTCAGACTGCGCACAAAAGGGAGGGCCTTGTCCTGATGTGCGCAAGGGAGGGGACCCTACCGTTGAAAGGGGGCAGCGTCTAGACCTGGAACGCGCACAGGGGGGCCTGATCCCGAGGAGCGCAAGGGAGGGGGGCCATGTCCTGAGGTGCGCAAGGGAGGGGGCTCGCCCGCTTAAAGAGGGCTGTGCCTGGACCTGAAACGCGCACAGGAGGGAGACCTAGAACGCGCTCAGAGGGGGGACAGGAGCCTGCGGGGAGCCACGTGCTACCCAGCTCCCAAGGGAGCCACGTGCTCCTCAGCTCCTGAGGGCGGGAGGGATTTCGAAATCGGAGTGAGCCCCGTGGAGGGGACTGAGGGAGGGAGGTAGGGGAAGCTGGCCCTCCGGGCGGTGGCCGTCGGACCCACATCCTGCGCCGACGACGGAGCTGCAGCCGGGGCGCAGGGGGAGAAACGCAGCAGGGGCGACGACCGAGGCCGCGCGGCTGCGCTCCAACAGCCGAAGCTGCGCATCGGTCCACCCTGGGCGCGGAGCCGGAGGGGGAGGGGGGCAGGGAGGAGAGGCGACGGAGCGACGAGAGGCCGGGGGGAGGGACGGGGGCCATCTCGAGCGTGCCTCGGTGTGCGCCGACGAGCGCGGAGAGACGCCGAGATCTGACATCCCTGGGCGGCTGCCGCGGCTACGAGCCAGCAAGGCGGTTGCGGCGGCGGGGGGCGAGGCATGAGGGGGAAGGGGCGAGCAGGAAGCGGCTAGCAGCGCCGGAGGGGGCTCCATGCCGGCGGAGAAGGGAGGAGGGGGAAAGGGGGGCTCGGGGAGATCATGCCTGGGAATCCTCTCTCTCTCTCTCTCTCTATATATATATATATATATATATATATATATATATATATATATATATATATATATATATATATATATTCTACTATATAATAGGAAAACTTAGATGGTGAAACTTTTGAATTCCAAAAATACCCTTACATACTTATACTAATTAAAAATAATTCATTAATTTTAATAAGGACAACTTAGTAATTAGGAAGACTGCCCTTTGGTCTTCCTAAAGAGTCTTCTTAAACTAATTAAAAAATGTTAAAATACGTGCAAGGCACGTGCATATATATATATATATATATATATATATATATATATATATATATATATATAATATATATATATATATAATATAATATAATATAATATAATATAATATAATATAATATAATATAATATATATATATATATATATAATATAATATTTATTTATTTATTTATTTTATATATATATATATATATATATATATATATATATATATATATATATATATATATATATATATATTTTGTTATATATATATATATTGTTAAACACTTTTATATATAGCTAACACACAAAAAAATATATAGTTTACATATAGCTAACACTTATATATATATATATATATATATATATATATATATATATATATATATATATATATATATATATATATATATATATATAGTTTATATCTGTGTGTAATGTATAATATAGATATATGTGTGTCAGGTTATGTGTTAGGTAGTTTATTATAGGCTATATGATATTGGTATAGGATATTATAGCCTATGGCATATCATATTGTATATGAGTCACTAAAACCAAGGGTCTACTGCAGTCAGGTATACACTGGCGAGGCATAAATACTCGGCAAAGTGACTTCATGTATGCATGTGGTTCCCGAAATATTATAGAGGCTACGTCCTATTGGAAAATAACTATTGATTTCATGGTTTGCAAATTTCATGCATTCACTTGAAATTTTGATTTAGTCTTTAACCCCTCATTCTTCTTATCATTATTATCATATCGCCGTCTGCCTTCCTAGTACCCTTTTAAACCTACTTTTGAAATCCTTCCACTAGATTTATCACCATGCTTATATTTTGAATCTATAATCATGACAACTTGGACCTCACTCATGCTCGTGCCATCATCCAACTTCAAATATGCTTGGATGACAAACACGATTAATCTTGATCGTGATTGTACGTTAAATCATCTCTAAGAGACTATAACCACGTTCAGATTTTATCTAGAATTTTAATCATTCCTTAGCAATTTTGGTCATGACTAGACAATGTTGACTATAACTTGTTCGTGCCAAACCATTTCAATTTTGATCGTCCTTCAAAACATCTTTGGTCATCGACTAGACCATTTTGACCTAGGTTGATCGTGCCAAATTATATATTTTTCTATTATTTTTATTATTTTGATCTCATCTGCGATTACGCATGAATAATTTGACCATGAATCATATCATTCTCGTGATTATATCATCTGTCATTTTTATTCGTATCGATGGAAATTTCGTTTCATGATTACAATTCGTGGTCGTGCCAAATCGTAGCCTTCGAAATTTCTAGGATGAATTTATTTCTAAGGTGGGTAGATTTGTAAGCCCACTCCCCGAGTTGCAATCTTATTTTTTCTAACTACTTATTTATGTTGAACATCATGATTGAAAATACTTTCTCTTGACACGACTAAAAAAAATATTTGTTATTATTTTGTATTTCAAAACCTAATTAAATTATACTTTGAATAGAAAGGAAAAAAAAATGCTAGTTCAATTTCCTAAAATATATGTTCTCAAATTTTTGGAACTATATATATAGATAGGTGAAATTATCTTGATGATTTCGTTATATTCGAATTACTAGGATGACTGATAATTTTAATTCTACCTTATTGTCTTTTGTTCAAATGCTTCCATTCATTTTCTTGCCTACACTATTTAAATTCGAGGACGAATTTATTTCTAAGGTGGTTAGATTTGTAAGCCCACTTCCCAAATTTTTTATTTTATATTTAGTTCTAAATTTTTTTTGTTATCTAATATATATATATATATATATATATATATATATATATATATATATATATATATATATATATATATATATATATATATATATATTTATTAAAGATATTTTCGATGACGAAGAAATTGTCATATTAAAAATAAAATAAATAAATTTGTATTTGTAGAGATATATATTCTAGAATCGTTTGAGTTATTATTTTACAGTTTGATAATTATGATGATATACTTTTGGAATTACTTGGTTGTTACAATTAATTATTTTTAAGATTGGAGTTAGAAAATATGTTTCATACATTATTTGATAATGTCGAGTATCACTTTCAAAGTATGGTGTTTAAAGAAAATAAAATATTATTTTAAAGTTTTACTGTCACCAAGTATTAAAGTAGATTCATTAAATATATAAATATTTTAAAGAAATATTTATTTTTGATGAAATATTAATTAGTGAAGATATACTTGAATTATTTGATGATACCAAATATTTGATTTCAAATTTGAAGTTATATGATTAAAATCACTTTGATAAAACATTAGATATTATTTAAATTTGTTATGTTGGTCGTTCTTTGGAGTAATATTTGAATTGGTAAGATTAAACCATTGGGTATTATTTTGTTGATTTAAATACATGGAAAGTTTTATCCATTCAACTTCTTTTGCATTCGTGATACCTATGAATGCATTTGCTTTAAAGTATTTGTCCATCCAAATAAATCTTAAAGCAATAAGATAGGCTATATTGTATAACACAATCGCTGTCATACAAATAGAAAATCTCATTCTCCCTTATCATCCTTGGGCCGATCTAATCCTTCTCTCCAGCATATATGCAACCCCCTTATTTCTCCTATAAACCTGTGCCATCCCCATTTCACTTTGGAATCCCGACCACATTCCTGTCCATGGCCAGCCACCCCTCGGCCTACGGCCAATGCCACCATCATGACCTCCCCCTCCCCATGCCTATCCCGGCCGCTTCTGGCCAATATACCACCACCTCCCTCGTCCACCCGTTCGACAAACCACATTGTCGTGCCTCCCCAACACCAAAATCCCACCGCCACTGCCACCGCGTTCCGCGGCCAAGACCACCACCATCCCCTTCCATCATCCCCGCCAATTTCCTAGAGCCACACCACCATCGAAAACCATAAATCCACCCACAACAACCACTTACCATCTCCCAGGCGTGCACCTCGTCGCGGCCAATCCAGGCAGCTTCGACCCAGCCCACATTTAGCCGACGCTCCTCCAAGCGCTGGAGCTTCTCCGGACCTCCCCCCGTGTCAACCGCGATTATCACCATCGGGACCCGATGCCGGCAGCACTGCGGCAGTGCCACTCCCCATCACCACCAGGTCGTGCGACTTCACCACCATCTCTAGAGCTCATCATCTCCATCACCACCACCCTTCCCTGTTATCGACGCCACCCTGCACCTCAAACCTGAGCGAGCCGCCTCCGTCTTCACCGTGCCACCCCGTGCCGGCGAGCGTCAGATCGGCCGCCGCCGATCTCCATAAACCGTCGCACCCGCCACATCCGGCCACTGCCGTCGCTTCTGCCGCGGATTAGGATCCACGCGACCCAGCGTCGCTCCGCCCCTTTCCCATGCCTCCATCAGAGCCTCGTTGACCGTCGTGTGGTGAGTTTCGCACCCTCCTCGCTGGACAGAGCCGATGACTGTCAAGCCTTCGTGTGCCGCTGGAGACCCGATCTCAGTCGAGCTCGATGAGCCGCCCACCGGCCGATCGCGTGGCGACCCGTTGTCGACGCCGCGCCCACCACCGCTGCCATCAAGGTGACTCGCTCTCTCTTCCCTCTTCTCCTCACACTCTCATGTTCTCTCTCAAAACTCTGTACTCTCTCTCTCTCTCTTTCTTCCTTAAATGATTAGTTTTATTCATTTCATTATTCTTTACAAGTAACAGCAGTATGTGCTAATGTGTTTTGGGTTTTAGTTAGACTAATGAATTAGTATTTTGGATTTCAAGTTGAGCCATGGGCCTGATATTAAAATAGATTTTGGCTTAAATGCTAAGTGTTATATATAATTAAAAGTTTAATTCAGGGACTAATATTTTATATTGAGCTTATGATAATAATCATTTTGGACTTTGAGGCTAATCTATTTGTTTATTTTCTTTACATAATTTGGAGTAAGTTTGAGTTTGTTCATATATATTGAATATATTTATATATATTATCAAACCTTTTATGAAAGGAGTTATAGATAATTTATTTATAAATCATTTGTGTTGTAGAATAAAGGGACTTTGCTAGAATAAATAGTTTGGAGATTGTATATATATATATATTATTTGGTTTGAAAGCTACCCTGGGCTTTATACGTCTAATCCTTCAAATAAATTTTATACAGTTTATAGGTGATTGTCTAAGTATCTTGGGAGTTTTCAAATATATATATAGATATCCCTTAAATTTTTAGTATTCTATTATTTATTATTATTAGTGTTAATAACTTCATTAGTCGTTGAATTATATTTATATTAATAAAATATTTCATGAAATTACATGGTGATAAAAGTGTAGTTTTGGGCTCGGCCCTATATGTAATTTCAAAAAACGGAGTTTTGCCAAAAAAAACTATTTTCTAGGATTTTCTGGTTTTTATCTAAAAGTATTTTGATAAATTAAGGATGTTACTTAAAAAGGATTTATTATAATTCTGAACACTTTTCTCTAATTATTTTAATTAATAAAGTATCATTTTTCAAAATATCGTAAATAATTTCTGAAGAAGTTATAAATATTTTTCTAAGTATGTATATATGTTCCTCTCAAATAAAACGACCTTTACCTTGAATCAAAATCTTTTAGATTAGATTTGTCCATCATGACTAATCGATCATTTTATATTTTCTTGCAAACCTGAACTCCTTCACGTCTACCCTAGCTAACTAGACTATCCTGGTCGCAACGGGACTATCGATTTCACCAGCAAAGGACCACAAGCAAGTACACTTTCTGATTGCTTTTCGATTCATAGTAGTCTATACATTTCATGTTTATACATATGTCTTGCTGCTTGTTGACACGCTCGTCACACGGAGTAGTCGGGAGGGAAAATATCTTAGTAGACATGTGTACTACCTAAAAATATTCCCAAAATGTCTATTCTTGCCTGATAGCAGCTGCACGCGACACGTGCAGGGTGCCGGATTTACCCCCTAGCCGTTCACATGTCGAAACGGATATTTCAAATCACATAGATAGTTGTACTTTATTTATTTTCCTTGTCTCCTCCACCACTTGCCATGTCATCAGTACTTTCTAGTTTTCATTTCTCATATGTTATTTTCATGTCTTGTTAATTCTATTGTGTTCTCGCATTGCCGTCGGTTTGTGTGCTTGTTCCATTCCTGACTGGAAACCAACATTTTTCAGGTTAGCTGTGGCTTCTTTAGCATTGGGAGATTCGGGTGTATTTGCAGGCCAAAACCTAGAAGCTAGCTAGTGAGTTTAAATTTTGTTGTAAATGAAATTGTAAAAGTTTGTATTTTCTTTAAATATAAATGTTATAAATGTTGTAATCTATTAGAATTGTGAATGAGCAATAAAGTTTTTTTTGAGCATTTATTTATTGCGGACTTGACAACGTTCTACCGCCGATTCTGCGGTGTAGGCTGGCTTGGACACGTACTCGCATCCGTATAAAAAAATAAAGTGGATGCGGGTCGTGACACCACTCATTCATTCATAGCCACTATTTTTGCCACTAAACACAATATTCCCATCACATCTTTGTCTAAAAATATTAGAATCCTCACTGGAGGAGGAGTTGTACCTGTTAGTGGTGTTTGCAGACTTTGCCCCGTAATGATATGTAGTAAAGAGATGAGAGCACTAATTCTTGTATTCCCTATGCCTACATTCGATGTGGTCTTCAGAATGGACTGGTTGAGCCAACATTTCGCTCTTATAGCCGTAGGGGCAGTATCGTCTTTAGACCACCGAATATGACGGAGTTCGAATTCACCAAAGAAGGAGAGAGTTGTGATGCACCCACATTGGGGACTCATATAATGATGCAAGACACCCCTCATCACCCAATCATCACCGAGTTCGAGGATATGTTCCCCGAGGATTTGCCAGGACTGCCACCTGACCGAGGCATTGAGTTTTCTATTGAGTTTATCCCCGGAGCTGAGCCCATTTCGTCGCGAGTGTGTCGTCTGGCACCCAAGGAGTTGGAGGAGATGAAGACGTAGATTGACGACTTGTTGGAGAAAGGCTTTATTCGTGCCAGTGCGTCACCATGGGGAGCACCCGTTCTTTTTGTGCCTAAGAATGACGGGACCGTGCACATGTGCATCGATTATAGAGCTTTGAATGCAGTGACGATGAAGAGCAAGTATCCACTGCCGCGTATAGACGATCTATTTGATCAACTGAGTGGAGCAAACGTATTCTCCAAGATTGACTTACGATCGGGCTATCACCAATTGAAGGTTCGGAAGGAAGACATTGCGAAGACGGCCTTTCGATCAAGGTATGGACACTACAAGTTCTTGGTCATGCCTTTCGGTTTGACCAATGCTCCTGTAGTTTTCATGAATTTAATAAACAAGATCTTTCACCAGTACTTGGACAAATTTGTAGTCGTCTTTATAGATGATGTCTTGATTTACTCTAAGAGTCAAGAGGAGCATGAGCAGCATCTACGAATTGTTTTGGGAACGTTAAGGAGTGAAAGACTATTCGCGAAGCTTAGCAAGTGTGAGTTCTTCCTCAAGGAGGTATCATTTCATGGACACATTGTTACTGGAGATGGCATATCAGTGGATCCAGAAAAGATCACAGCAGTCAAGGCATGGCCCGCTCCCACATCAGCTTCCGAGGTAAGAAGTTTTCTTGGACTTGCGGGTTATTTCCGAAGGTTCGTAGAAGATTTCTCTCGTATAGCGGGGCCTATGACTCGACTCACTTGCAAGGATCAGGAGTTTGTATGGACAGATGAGTGTCAAGCCGCTTTTCACGAATTGAAGAAGCGCTTGACCACGGCACCGATCTTGACACTACCATCAGGCCCAAGAGGATTTGTGATCTACAGTGATGCATCCGAGAAGGGCTTAGGATGCGTATTGATACAGCACGGTCGTGTAGTAGCATATGCTTCGAGACAGTTGAGAGTGCACGAGAAGAATTATCCGACCCACGATCTAGAGCTCGCAGCGGTTATCTTTGCTTTGAATCTATGGAGGCACTATTTGTACGGCGAGAAGGTTGATATCTACACTGATCATAAGAGCCTCAAGTATGTGTTCACACAAAAAGAGTTGAATATGCGACAGCGACGTTGGTTGGAGTTGATGAAGGATTACGAGATCGAGCTACATTATTATCTGGGCAAGGCTAATGTCGTGGCAGACGTATTAAGCCGTAAGCCCATGGCACACTTCTTGACTACGCAGAAGGAGTTGATTAGAGACTTGCAGCAGCTTGGTATTGAGGTAGTATTGCCTAGAGCAGATGGCGTGTTAGCTAATCTCCAAGTTCAATCATCATTAGTATCGAGGATCAAGGCGGCATTGCCCACAGATGCTAGATTTCGACGGCTTAGAGAAAGGACTGAAGCAGAAGAGCAGACGGGATTGAGAAGTCATCCCGTTGGGACATTGCGATGTGGTGATCGTATTTATGTTCCTAATGGAGAGTTGCGGCAGGAGTTGATGGCAGAAGCACACAGTTCGACTTACTCTATTCATTCCGGAGGAACTAAAATGTACTGGGACTTGCGGCAGTATTATTGGTGGCACGGAATGCAGCGAAAGATAGTTTGTTTCGTGGCCAAGTGCTTGGTATGCCAACAAGTGAAGGTCGAGCACTAGAGGACGGTCGAATTATTGCAGCCGCTACCCATTCCTGAGTGGAAGTGGGAGCAAATTACGATGGACTTCGTCATAGGATTTCCTTGGAGTTCTAGTAGACGAGATGCGGTATGGGTGATTGTTGATAGACTTACCAAATCAGCCCACTTCTTACCTTTTAGTATGGGATAGTCCACAGAAGTTTTGGCGGAGATGTATATGAAGCAAATAGTAAAGCTACATGGTGTACCAGTTAGTATCATGTCGGATCGTAACTTGAGGTTTACTTCACACTTTTTGAGGAGCGTGCAAGAGAGTTTGGGCACAAGGTTGAAGTTTAGCACGGCGTACCATCCGCAGACAGATGGCCAGTCGGAGCATACCATTCAGACTCTAGAGGATATGTTGAGAGCATGCATGCTTGACTTTGGCGGATCATGGAAAGACCACCTTCATCTTGCGGAGTTTTCCTACAACAATAGCTATCAAGCGAGCATTCAGATGGCTCCGTTTGAAGCATTGTATGGTAGGAAGTGTCGATCACCTATCTGCGGGAGCGACATCGGAGAGCGACAGATATTGGGTCCCGAGCTGATTTTGAGCACAATGGAGAAGGTAAAGAAGATACAATCCCACCTGCGAGCAGCGCGAGATCGACAGAAGCAGTGGGCAGATAATCGTCGTCGACCTTTGGAGTTCAAGCAAGGCGACCATGTTTTCTTGAAGATATCCCCCACTAGAGGTATGATTCGATTCGAAGGACGTGGCAAATTGAGCCCAAGGTACATCGGCCCTTTCAATGTCTTGGAACGTGTTGGAGAGGTTGCTTATAGATTGGCCTTGCCACCGTCGCTGGAAGGAGTACATGATGTGTTCTACATGTCTCAGCTGAGGAGGTACGTGGCAGACAGCAATCAAGTGCTTGATCACTCCGAGATCACAGTTGGACCAAGTTTGTCATACGAAGAGCAACCGGTAGGCATTCTTGATCGTCGAGTGAAGGTGTTGCGAAATCAATCTATTCCATTGGTTTGCGTGGCTTGGAAGCATCACTCGCTAGGAGAGTCTACTTGGGAGCACGATGACGACATTCAGAATCTCTACCCTTATTTGTTCGAAGACCAAGGTATGTCTTACGCATATTAGTTCCTTAACAGTTCCTTGCATATCCATTGCTTTGCACCCCCTACCTTAGTTTAATTTCGATGACAAATTTTTTTAAGTTGGGTAGGATATAAAACCCCCTAATTTATTAAATTATTTAAATTAAGTTCGTGTGGAAAATTTGTGCTAATATGAAAAATAAAACTAATATTTAGTGTGTTAAATAATCATAATAATAATAACAAATAGAATTTGAAATAAAAAAATTATATAGAAAATAGAATTTAAAATAGAAAAATAGAATAGAGAATAAAAATGAAGTGAAAAAAAAGAATATTAATAAATAAAATAAAAGAGATAAAAGAAAAGAAAAGCACCCACCCACTTTAAGTGGGCGCCCCCCTCCCCTTCCTAAGTTGCTGCTGCAGCACGCCTATAATCCGCGAGCACAACCCGGAGCACCCGACCATAAGTAGCCTTGATCGAATCCTAGTAGTATTATGTTAGCTTAACTTGTTACATATATAACTTCCTCCACAGACCTCAAAACCCTAGACTCCCAAAACAAAAATTATGGCAGAACATCCCCTCTTCGCCTACGAATTCATTTCACCAGCAACGGAGTTGTGTGCACGATCAACGGAGCATCGAAAGTCAACCCCTCGTCATCTACGGAGCAGTTTTTCCACTCAAGGTACCCTACTTTCCGACAACTAACTTTTTACTCGTAACTCCGATTTTCGATCCGTAAGATTTTCTGAAAAGTAGACTTGACCCTCTTCGAGATACTCTAGATGGATTTCGACATGACCATCTAACTGGTTCAAAAATCGAACCGATGTTAGCAAAAAAATTTCAGATTTTCTGGATTGTTAAAACCAATTCTAAATGACAACTTGTCGGCCAATATTCTTGCTGTACATTAAAAATTTGTAGAAACTAATTGAATACAGTAAAAGACAACATAACCGAGATCGCAACGCATCTTCTGGATCGTCGTTTCGATTAACGCGTAAAAAGTAAATTGATGTTGAAGTTGGAGGAAAAACTGTGTTAAACATATATAAAATCCTAAAATTTTTCTCGATACGGCATGCGCTCCGACAAACCGGGCGACGTGGTCACACGCTATATGAACCGAAAGGCGCGTATGGATGTTGCCGACGTGTGGGAACTGACGGAACTCAGTTTCGTCGCGTGTGCGCGACGAAATCAGTCCGTATCTGTCAAGATACCCCCGTATCGCCAATTTGCAAACGTTGCCCTAACTTCGTGTACAGTCGTCGGATCGAGACGAAACTTGTGCCAACAGGTCCGAATCAAAATTCTGGTCCTGTGTGCCATGTTTGGTTCGATTCTGAGAAGGTCGACCGAAATCCTTTTTTTTAGCGAGCCTGCGACCCACTCAAACGGGCAATTTTGTACGCGACTCATCGGAATCCAAAACTAGACTTACCGTTGAGTTCCTCCCTTCAAACTGAATCCGTAGACATGTAGTTTGATGACTTTAGAGACCATAGACTTTGGCACGCGTTTCGGTGCAAAGCGGGTCCAACGACGGACATCATTTTGACCCGAAATTATAATTTTGCCCCTGTTCCAGAATTAGACTTTTGGAGAGGCATTTTCTAGGTATATCTTTTACACCGAGTACATTTTTGATATTTGTTTCAGCATCCGGAGTTGTTTGGAGATTGTGACGTTTCTTGGCTGACATTGTGATTTTCTGGACTTGCCACTTTGTACCATCAGGCAAGATACCTTGCCACCTTACTCTATGATTACTATATTCTTACTTTCAGTTGTTATTTTCAGCATTTCCTATTTGTTATTATAAAACTGTGCGTCCAAGTCACATTTGGGTGCAAGCGACTCTATCGGTCCTTTTCTCACTTTTATTTATTCTCTTGCATTGACTTAGTCTAGTGACCACCCCTTAGTTGATGAGGTATCGGTATATCTCATACGACCTTGACACTTGCTTACCACGTGTTGTGAGTCACATATAGGACATGTGCTCGCGTAGTCGACTGGCCACCGATACGTATGAGGCGTACGACGGACAGGAGTATCTGCCGATAGATTTGCATGCTAGTAGACTTGGCAGTTACTAGAGGTTCATGAGTCATGGATGTGACCCTACTAGGCATTGGATAGGAAGAACAGTTTCCTTAACGTATGGGTCCCTTATGCACTTTCCTATTCTTGCTCCTGCTGGCCTCTGACATTCGAGGAATGTTATGCTTTAAGGTCCCTGGTATCCTGATGGGACCATACCTGAGTTACCTGCACCTGAGCCAGATGCCCATGCATTGAAGGTATGTTCTTAACAGCATTATCACTGTAGAACTGGTAGGCACCCGGCTTGCATTCATCTTTTCTTCTTATTATATTATCACAGTTCATGGCATGGTGTTTTCTTATATCTTGTTACGTTCCGCTGAGGACCTAGTTATCTCTCCAGGATTAGACAATTTTTTGCAGGAGTATGGAGCGGTTTTGGATCCATCTTTTATGGACGACGAGGCATTTCCCTCTGACATTTAGCTCTATTCTTATCTTCGAGGATTATTGAGACTATGTAGTGGACATCTTATGTTCTTTCATTTACTTTCTACTTGCGGGAGGTTGGACTCCGATCTTTATGACTATTTTGCATAGCTGTTTGGAGTGGGTATGACCACCCGGCTATATTTTGATACATTATTTATTTGGCTCTCATTTCTTCTATGTTGAGCTGTGATGAGATTCGATACTTATATTTTGGCCTGTGATATGATTATATATATACATCTTATGTACGTATACGAGGATTCCATATATTGGAGTATTCTTCGTATATGTGCAGCTGGCATGTTTGCGTACTCGGTCCTAAGTATTTTGGGACTGGGGCGTTACAATTGCAATGGAATTGGTTTGGTCCAAGTTGGATATAAAATGAAAGAGGGAGGCTACTTTAAAGAATAATGAAAACTAGGGTTAGGGTTTGATGTAAAGAAACAAGCAAGGGCTATGATATATTTATTTAAGGGGGAGGCTGCCTTGGCCGGCCACATACTGGGCTAGGGTTAGGGTTTACTCACAAGCCCAAAACCCTCAACTTAAAGTCATTTAAAAAGCGTATAAGCTAAAAGCCCAAAAACCAATTTAAATAAAACCCTAAAATGAATCTAAAACATTCCTAATTAGGTTAGAACCTAATTAATAATCAAATAATGATATTTAGTATCTAATCATGGTTAGTCTATAATCATGGTAATTCTAAGGTTAAACCAAAAGAAACTACAAATCACAAAATGCATCAATTAAAATATCATTAAAATAATAAAAAAATTAACACAATATCAAAATGCCCTTATTCTAGAAAAGTGCTAGTGACAAATCTATCCTCCTTAAAATAATTTCGTCCTCAAAATTAAAGACAAAACTGGACATATGAGAAGGATAGAAAAACCATACCTCAAGCCTGAAAAAGATAAGGGTATCGCTTGCGCATCTCATCCTCCCTCTCCCAGGTAGACTCACCTGGAGAGTGATGTCTCCATGCGACGCGAACCAAGGCTATTGTCTGGTTCCTCAGCACCTTCTCCTGTCGATCCAAAATCTCCACCGACTGTTTTGGATAACTAAAAGTAGGGCCCACCTCGATCTCGAAATGATCTAGTACATGGCTGGGATCTGCCATGTACCGTCTCAACTGCGACACGTTGTGAACTCCCTCTAGTGCAGGTGGCAAGTCTAACATATATGCCACGTCACTGACTCTCCCGCTGATAACGAAAGGTTCAATGAAACACAGACTAAGCTTTCCACCTCCACCAAAGCGAATAGTGCCTCGTGTTGGAGATATCCTCGGGAACACCATATCTCCAACCTAGCACAAACATGGTTTCAAACTTAACTATAACAATCACATGATCAAATAAAATCACAAAACAAAAAAAATCCTAATCATAAGTCTAAGTTGTACCTCAAACTCCAAAGGTCTCCGGTGGCTATCGACCCAATGCCGCTCTCCAACGTCATCCCAAGACAAGGGAGTACGACATCTAGGCTCGTACAACACCTCGAATGGTGACATCTCAATGCTGGCCTAAAAGCTGTTGTTGTATGTAAACTCTACCAAGTGCAAATGATCCTTCCAGGAACCTCCAAAATTCAGGACACAAGTTCGCAACATGTCCTCGAGTGTCTAAATAGTCCTCTTTGACTGTTCGTCCGTCTGAGGGTGGTATGCAGTACTAAACTTGAACTGAGTGCCCAAATTAGTATGTAGACTCCGCCAGAAATGGGAAGTAAAGCGACTATCTCAATCCGAGACAATGCTCACCGGAACTCCATGAAGTCTGACAATCTGATGCACGTACATCTCTGCTAGCTTCTCTGTAGACAAACTTACTTTGAATGGCAAGAAATGAGCTGATTTGGTCAACCTGTCAACGATGACCCAAATTGCATCTTTTTTCCTGGTGTACGTGGCAATCCTGAAACAAAGTCCATCGTAATATGTACCCACTTCCATTCTGGAATTGGCAATGGATGTAACAGTCCTCCTGGCCTCTGCCTCTCTGCCTTAACTTGCTGACTGACTAAACATCTGGCAATGAAGCATGCCACCTCCCGCTTCATCCTATACCACCATACATGCTCCTTCAGATCCCTATACATCTTGTTGGCACCTGGATGCATAGAATACTGAGAATGGTGTACCTCATGCATAACCTGCTCTTGAAGGTCTCCACTAAGCACACACAGCCTGGAATTGTGCCTCAATGCGCCATCCTCTGCAATGACAAACTCATCCACAAGTCCTGCTCGAATTTGCTCTCGAATACACCGCAGAGCAACATCGTCGAACTTAGTCGACTTAATCCTCTCCATTAAGTCCGACTGAATCTGCAGTCCCTACATCTGTATCTCAACTCCCGGTACTATCACCTCGATCTCCAGGCTCTCCAGATCTGCCAACAAGTGATGATCTACCGTCAAACACATAGCTACCAGATACCTACTCAAGGCATCAACAACCACATTGGCCTTTCCTGAATGATACTGCAACAACTCTAACCATCTCCTCTGCCTCATATTGAGATCTTTCTGGGTAAACACATACTTCAAGCTCTTGTGGTCTGTGAAGATAGTGCTTCCATAACTTAAGAGCAATAATAACGGTCGCCAACTCCAAGTCATAGGTAGGGTAGTTCTTCTCATGCGGACGTAATTGCCTAGATGCATATGCAATCACCTTCCCATGCTGCTACAAGACACAACCCAGACTATTCCCTGAGGCGTCACTGTAGATAGTGAACCCGCCTCATCCTGATGGCAATGTCAGAATCGGGGCTGTCGTCAGTCGCTTCTTCAACTCATCAAAAGCGATATGACACTCCTCTGACCAGATAAACTCTGCGTCCTTCCGGGTCATGCTAGTCAATGGCTCTGCAACCCGGAAGAAATCCTGAATGAACCTTCTGTAGTAGCCTGCCAATCCCAGGAAGCTCCTGACCTCCGCAACTGAACTTCATGCTGTCCACGCCTCAACTGCCGTGATCTTCCTCGGGTCGACTAAGATCCCATCCCCGGTCACAATATGACCTAGGAAATGAACTCGATCCAGGAAGAACTCATACTTTGAAAGCTTTCCATATAGCTCCTCCTTCTTGAGAGTCTCCAGAACTACTCTCAAGTGCTTCTCATGCTCCTCTGGGGTCTTCGAGTACACCAAGATGTCGTCGATGCACACCACCATGAACTTATCCAAGTACTGGTGGAACACCGTGTTCATCAGGTTCATGAACACCACCGGGGCGTTAGTCAACCCAAACGGCATCACCATGAACTCAAACTGGCCATACCGTGTCCTGAATGCTGTCTTCGGAATGTCCTCCTTCTTCACCTTCACTTGATGGTAACCTGACCTCAGATCAATTTTGGAAAATATCCTTGCTCCGCTCAACTGATCGAACAGATCATCGATCCTCGGTAGCGGGTACTTATTCTTGATCGTGAGGCTGTTGAGAGCCAAGTAGTCGATACACATCCGTACCGACCCATCCTTCTTCGGCACAAAAAGTACCGGTGCACCCCACGGTGAAGAACTCGATCTAATGAAGCCTTTGTCCTGCAACTCATCCACTTGCTTCTTCAATTCTACCAACTCGCTGTTGTTCACCCTATAGACATGCTGAGATATCGGCTCTACGCCGGGCACCAAATCTATAGAGAACTCCACATCTCTGTCCGGGGGTAACCCTGGCAACTCCTCTGGAAATACATCCATGAACTCAGCTATCAATGGATGTGGCACGCTCTCCTCCTCTACTGAAACTCCGTAGAAGACTCTGTTGCCCTGCTCTGCCTCCCATCTGGTGAACTCAAACTCTGGCTCTCTTGGCAAACGAAAAAGAACTCTGCCACCACGACAATCTATACTAGCATGGTGCCAGCTCAAACAATCCATCCCGAGTACAATATCGTAGTTCGGTAATGGCATTACGAGTAGACTCACATCCAGTTCTCGGCCTCCCAAAACTGCTCTCCGAATCTTACAAATATCACTGACGAGAATGATGCCACCCCAGTCGTGATTTTACAAGTCCTAGGCAATGATTCAGAAGATAGATGGTGTCTAATAGCAAATGATACAGATACAAAGCTATGGGAAGCACCCAAATCAAATAAAGCAAATACGGGAAAAGAGTCGAGAAGAACAGAACCTGCGATCAGATCTCCCACTTCCTTTGTATCCTCAGCTGACATGGCGAAAGGTCGCCTTTGCTGACCTCCTCTGGCCTACTGCTGGTGCTGAATAAACTTCTGCTGCTGAGTCTGCAATGGTCCCTTCTGTTGTCCTGCCGGAGCCTTGGCTTCTACTTCCTGAGCTGTACGTCTCGAAGACATGGGACAGTCCCTCAGCTGGTGCTCCGCTGAACCACAAAATAGGCACTTGCCTAGCCTCTTCCTACAGTTGCTCCACCCATGCCCTGGCTTCTTGCAGAAGGTGTAAATAATGGCTAGCTGATGTCTAGGTGCATGTTGTATCTGCCTCTGCTAAAAAGGCGCACGACCCTGACTTTGGAACAGCTGCTGCTGAAACGGCTTCTGCTGATGCTGCTCGTACTAATAGGGCCACTTGGTCAAGCCTCCACTGCCGTCGGCTCCATGTGAATCACGACCTCTCTTCAGCTTCAGTTCGAGGTCGTCCTCCGCTGCCATAGCTCCCAACGGATTCTCCTCGAAGGTAGCATCTCTGTCACTCTTGGTTAAGGACTTGACTTCTTTGACCAAGCCCTTCCTGAACCACCTAGCCTTCGTCGTCTCCTTAAGGCCCTCAACGAATCTGCCCAAGCGGCAGAACTCTCTGGCATACTCCTCTATTGTTTGGTTCCCCTGAACCAGGTTCTTGAACTTTGTCTCCATGGCGCCAAGTGTTGTATCGGGAAAGAACTTCTCCTTGAAGAGCTTTTTGAAAGCCTCCCACGGCTGCCCCACTGTACTAACTCTGGAGTGGGTATGATACCATGTGCGGGCAAGGTCCTGCATCTGGCTGCCCGTCGCCTCTATCTGGATCCCAACTGGAAGCAGTGCCAGGCAAAAGATCTCATCTATGTGCTCGATCCAGTCATTGGCATATAGGATACCCTCAGTACCCTTGAAGTCTCACGACCGCATCTTCGGAAAGTCCTGAATGCCCGAGGTCCTTGGCTGGTACTGCTGCTGTATCTCACCTCCCTGCGGCTGGGCAGTCACCCTCTCTACTGCTACCATGGCCAGCTGATGGGCATTGTCGATTCCCTACCTCACGTCTGCCGACTGGCGTTGCTGAGCCACCATCATCTACTGGAAGAAGGCAAAAAGCTGAGCTGTATCTACTGATCCCGAAGGTGGCTACTGCTGGGATACCTCTGGGATGACTGGGGTAGGCCTCCGAACAGGTGGAGGTACACCCCCAAATGCGGAAGATATTCCAACATGAGAAGGAACAAGGGGAGATACGGTCCCAGGGCTCTACCGAACTGGACGAGAAGTGGCAGACCTCTCGGTGGTATCCTTTGGACTAGAGCATTGCGATCGTGTCTCCACCATCCTGAAGACAGATCAAACAAAGAAGTCAATTCTGAGCGAAAAATGGTATGATCAAAGGAGGACAATTATTTCAAAAGAAGGCAATTAGCAGCAAGAATTAGATAAGAGTTTTTTCTAATATGATTGAGTACCTTAAACTTACATCCTATATCCTACTACATGCTGTAGTGACACTCTAGTTCGAATACTACTACGAAATTGCACTAGTTGCGACTCTCTGGACCTGCATCGGCCATCACTAAAAATGTGTCATGACCCGCACCCAGTGTAAGGGAACGAGAAGTGGGTACGTCCAGCCTACGCCACAATGTCGGTGGTAGAACACTGTCCTAGGTCACAACATCTAACAATATATAACTGTACCTGTACAATAATATACTCTCCAAAAAGGAGGACAACATAAAAGGTACAACTCAATCACAAAATTCTAAGATGGAAATAGAAAGATAGGATAAAAAGATAATCTCAACAGATAACTACAACTGAAAGAAATAAGTCTGGGTGTTTAAATAACACCAAAAATCTAATATCTGGAAATACATCAAGACAAGATAACTAAATAAAGATAACTAGTCTAGCAGTCTAATCTAGACAATGGGCAAGTCCTCATCAACTGCTGGATCCTCCTGAGGGTCCAAGTCACCGGTGTCATCCAAGCACGCTCCATAGTATGTAGGGCAGAACTCTTCCTCATCCTCTGTAATATTTTCAACAGGTCCAATCACGACAGGAATGAATACATATCTCTCACACAGTTTATATCATGACAGGAAATATAAAGCATGTTATAGAATAAAGTACATGAAAACTGTAAGAATAAACATAAAGAGGAAGTAAGAATATGATAACAAAGATATCTATATATGGTAATAGAGAACTGTAAGTGACTAAGTGATTTAGAGTACAAGATAGTTATGTGAACTGCTTGAATTTGCACATGATTACACTATAGAGTTTGCATATGATTACACTACTTTAGAATTGTTTACATAACCACTTCTACTCCTACGTACCCCAATCAATACACAAGGATTTGGACAGGTTATGTTATTGTACATAAAAGTTTATACACGAAGCTCGTGAGATCATGAGAGTACATGAGAGCACATGAGTGTACATGAATAATAAGAGTCCATAGAATACATGATGTTCGTAAAAAGCACATGACATGATGTATTCGATGCACCCGAGGGGGATAACATCTCATGTAAAAATCTATATAGTACTAATCCGTGATAACATCGTGTCAGCATCAAGTAAATTAGTCTATAACAAGACTATAATTCCTAGCAAGTGTGAAACGGTCAGAGAATGTACTTGCCTGATATCCTGAATGTCTGATGAGAAAATATGTCTGGACCGGAGTAACTGAGTCCTATTTAGAGCAACCACAGGTTACAAAGTGTCTAAAATGAAATAAGAGAAATTTACAATACATTCTAAATGATTCTAGGTCATTCTAGGTCAAAGTCAACTCTTAGTCAACTCTGGTCAACCATTCTTGTCAAAGTAGGTCAAACCTAAGTCAACTAGTCAAATATTCTAAGTTTAAGTCAAACTTAAGTTAACTAGTCCTTTTAAGTCCATTTGAGTCAATTCTAGGTCAAGTTTGACCCACAATTGACTTTGGTCAACTAACTAGTCAAGTGCGCCTAATTAGGCCTATAGGGTTATTTCTAATCACAACTAGCCAATTTCTAAGGTTACACTAGCCTAACAAGTCTCTATGGATAAGCCACACTCAAAATACTAAATAGACTAGTGTATATAGGGCAAAGCCTATATCGGAAGCCTACTTATACTAACATATATATACAAGGCCTAAAAGAACACAAACCACAACCATTATATAGCTAACATACATCCATATATATACAAGTGTCTATATATAACATAAATATATAATATGTAGATAGAGATAGACAAGAGGGTTAAGGAAAAGTATATATATAAATACACATGAATATAGAAGAGGAAAGAAGAGGGTGTGTGTGTGTGTGTGTGGACAGAGGGGCTGCTGTTGGGGCTGCCCCAAACTGGAATTAAGTCTCAGAAAATACCTCACAAAGGAAATGTAAACACATATATATAAAGGGGTATATATATAGCTAACAATATATAGAGAGAGGTATATATATATATATATATATATATATATATATATATATATATATATATATATATATATATATATTTAATTTGAACAGTAACTAAAGTATACAAATATAATAACTATATGTATATATATACACTATAATATATATAGAGGTATATGTATACACTGATACATGCAATTATACATACATATATATATTAATAATTGGGGAAAAGTGTGTGGACACATGTGTCAACATATGAGTGTCATAAACGTGTCCAAGAACTAGACACAAAGGTGTCAACACACAAAACAGCAAGGTATCAAAAAACTGTGAGAGCAGTGCTCGTGCACGCGTGTCGAGCAACGTAGGGCACGACACACACATGTCCAGGTCTCGTGCTCGTATCCATGGGTAGCCTAGGTATAGGGCTAGGTGTTGGACACCCTGCCTTGAGTCCACATGTCCACGTGTCCAAGTTGTGAGTGCGTGTCAGGGCCGATTTCTGTGCGTGTGCACAGCAGGCCGAGATCCATGCGGCCTCGATAACTTCGTGCACACCCAACGAAACCTCATGAAATTTCATGAGCACGTGGGCAGAGGTTTCCCCCAAGTATCCACAAAATTTCATGCCAAACCGTATCGTATCCATCGAGTTATGACACTCAGGATGCAGGACAGTGCACAGGCTGTGCACGGGACCTCGTGTTATGTCCCTGTGTCCTTTTTGGACACAAAAGCAGTGTCAAAAAATAACAAAAAAATATGTTTTGGAATCCCTTTGTATAGGGCTACAAGTATATGAAATTAGTTTTGAAAAATAACAACTTTTATTTCTAAGAGGCATTTCATCAAGCACATGTTAACATACACCGACACGCATCCGATACATATACCAAACGAACACAAAATCCAACCAAACTACATCTACAGGTCTAGGGTACCTAGATGCATGCATCTATGAAGAAAAATCAGGATTTAAAGGAGTTTAAAAGCGTTTACCTATTAAGAGTCGAAATCTCAATGCAAAAAGCCTCCAAACGTCCCGACAACAATTTCCTACGGTCCAAAGCCCCTGATTCCTTGCTAGCTAGCCACTATAGACTTCTTCTCCACCAGAGGATTGCAATAGAATAGGTTTGGTCCAAGTTGGATAAAAAATAAAGGAGAGAGGCTACTTTGAAGAATAATGAAAACTAGGGTTAGGGTTTGATGTAAGGGAACAAGTAAGGGCTATGATATGTTTATTTAGGGGGGGAGGAAGCCTTGGCCTACCACATACTGGGCTAGGGTTAGGGTTTAGTCACAAGCCCAAAACCCTCAACTTAAAGTCATTTAAAAAGCCTATAAGCTAAAAGCCCAAAAAGCAATTTAAATAAAACCCTAAAATGAATCTAAAACATTCCTAATTAGGTTAGAACCTAATTACTAATTAAATAATGATATTTAGTATCTAATCATGGTTAGTCTTTAATCATGGTAATTCTAAGGTTAAACCAAAAGAAACCACTAATCACAAAATGCATCAATTAAATATTAATAAAATAATCAAAAATTAACACATTACCAAAATGCCCTTATTCTAAAAAAGTGGTAGTGACACAATGCATAGGACCACTCTCGAGGTCGCTGTGCTTGCTCCTCCTCTAGTACAAGGGGTAGTACCCAAGGTTTTTACGAGTATTCCTCCTCCTCCTGCACAACAGACTGCTCTATCTGTTCCAGGAGATCTTCCACCTCCGTGTCCAGTGCCTACTGATATGGGACAGATGTTTGCCTTACTCAGATAGATGGTAGAGGCGTAGATGACAGTCCGAGGCATACCAGAGGCAAACGAACACGATACGTCAGGGCATGGAGAGTGCCCATCAGCTCACTCTAGCTGCAATAGAGCGGGAAGCTCCGACCCAGCAGTAGGATGACCAGCTTAGGTAGAGTAACATCCAAGATTTTAAAAAGTTGGAACCACGAGACTTCTGGGGGATAGAGGGCATCATTTACACAGATAACTTGCTCGAGGATATCGAGCGAATTATGAGTGTGTCCCGTCTTGCTGATGACTTGAGGGTTGAGGTAGTAGGGCTTCAGCTACTAGATATTGCTTAAACCTGGTTCAGAAATGAGCCGACTCTTGCTAGAGAGGGTCATACCTGGGCTGAGTTCAAGGACCTCTTCAAGAAGAAGTTCATTTTGCCTACTAACAGATTGGACCTGGCCAGATAGTTTCATAACCTCTAACAAGGAGGTATGTCAATTGAGGAGTACGCTGCGGAGTTCGGTAGGCTGAGCCGATATGCTGAGTATATGGTGTAGGACCCAGAGATCAGAGCGAGTTATTTCAGGGAGGGTTTGAATTGGGATGTGAAGATTCTTATTCCTTTCTTCGATGAAACTTATGCGTAGATCCTTACGGAGGCACACAAGGTAGAGAAAAAGTTGGACTTGAAGCCCAAGAGAGATGGCAACTTCTTTTTAGGGGCTACTAGAAGTGCAGGGCCTTCTAAGCGTCTCTAGCTTCATCATCGATAATTCCAGTCGTCGTAGCAGCAGTTTCAGGCTCCGGCTATGGCGCCAGTTTAGCAGATGCCACAACAGCGACAAAGGCTAGTGCAACACGCTCCTTCTTGCCATTTATGTAAGAAGCCCGACCACATCTGTGAGGTTTATAGGAAGAGGCTGGGAGTGAGCCTATATTACGGTGCCATAGGGCATCAGATGAGAGATTGTCATTTGAACCCTCGCCTTGTAGCATAGGGAGCAGGCGTAGCTCAGAGAGCACCGACGAGGCTACCTGCGATACCGTCGAGGGGACCACGACTTCAGACTCAGCAGCAGCGGCTTGCTTAGACCAGCAGTAGAGGGGTGCTCAGGATAGGGCGTTTGCTCCGACAGTCGAAGAGGCTAAGCCCGTTAGTGATGTTATAGTAGGTTCTGCTCTTCTTGATTCCATTCCGGCTTCAGTATTGTTTGATAGTGGTGCTTGACATAGTATTATATCTTTTTCTTTTGTTGTCAAGAATGTGAGCCCTTAGCCTAATTTTTCTATTTTTTTTTTATTTAAGTTACTCTCTCCTCTAATATTTTCTTTTTGGTAATGAATGTAAATAAATAGTGAAAGGAGGATAGTGGGCTTTACAAATAGAAACTTCCTTAAGGGGTTTTGGTGTAAAAACCTAATTCAAATTCAAAACCCAGCCACATCATTTCCTCTGCTCGAATAGAGACCAGTTCGAAAAGATCAAACCAAGGAAATTTTCAAATCAAGATTGCCTCTTATCTACTCCCCCATTGATTCACCTATAAATATGGAGAAGGAGTAGCCGTACTCATCAAACCCTAGATCTTCCCTGTGCTCTCAAGTTCAAGAAAGTTGCTGTGTGAGAGGGTGGTAGCAATAGAGCATTCCAGTTCCTCACAGGTAATTCTTGGTCATGTAATCGAACCCTGATTTTTGAATCTTAGATAAACTTTGGCATGATTTCTGTAGCATTATAGATATTTGTGTTTATGTCTAAAGGGGACTAGACGATGATGTAGATGGGAAGGCACTCTGTTACCAGTAGGACAACCCCACCAATTGTCTATGGGCAGGGCATGAGAAGATAGGCTGAGTATCAAAACAGTACGGGATAGGTAAGAGTCAGAATACCAAGTGTTAAGGTCGAAGGAAGGTTGAGTCATGGTTAGGACTATACAATAAATATTGGGGCTGTGGTTTCATATCACGTCAGGATGTCCATACTAGAGAAAACTGGATGCAACCTATACTGAGCAAAAAAAAAAGTTAAGGCTAAATAGGAAGTGTATAGATGGTAGTATCCATGTGCAGGTTTGATTGAGTGAACCAGGGTAGGGGTGCTTTGATACCTAGATAATGCCTATGGATAGGTTAGTCTCATGTACCAGGTGTATAAAAGTAATAGGTTAGAGGGAAATTGAGAGTATGAGAAATTGGATTCTATTAAGGACAGGTCGGGAAAGTATTGAACCTCATCCTAATAGGTGAGAGGTACCTTCATGTATCAGTCAACCTGTGATACATTCACCTGAGTATCTTAAATTGGGGGCAACTTTGGTGAAACAAAACTTGTGCCCGATGTCAAGTACATGGGCTAGATTCGTAGGTCAACTCATATGGGGTGTATTAGTTTCTAGGGTGTAAAGGTGAAGTCTCTAAATTACCTTTGAATTTTGAGTGCCTGGCATGTGAGGTTTAGGAGAGTTGTCCAGACCCTGGGTTATGCTAACAACAGTGTACAGGAAATAAACTAGGGGGGGCTGTGCACCTGGTACAGACTAGGGTAGGTATACACTCATGTACCCACCTGTCCAAGGCACATGGCCTTGTACCAGATAATACTTGACCAGGTATCTATTGGTACATCTTGAGTAATATCCACCAGATTAAAATGAGTGGCTCACTTACTCAAAAAAGATATGTTGGCATAGGTAATTAACTACAGGTGCTAGTTAAGCATAGGGTAGCAAATATCAATGGTGTCAGAATTAGTACCTTTGTATCAAAATATGTATTTGACAGTAAGGGATGGGACCAGTTGGCTGTGTGAAGCAGGAGATACAACAGCTAAACCCAAACAGCAGGCCTACGTTAAACATATGACCTGTGAGTAAGAGTGTACTCTAAGTAGTTGTGGCTAGTAATACCAGTATAAGAAAGGAATATTGGTTTTAGTCAAACATAGGAGTTTCCTTCCTGATATTATGGTCGAGCAATTCATGTTCTACAAAAACTATTCTGTGCTCTTCTCATCTAAGAAAAGATGATATATGTATACTTCACTACTCAAGTAACTAGGAGTGTAAGCAAGGTACAACCTGGGTCGAGACTTCTTTTGAATCAGTTTACATTACCTAGAATTAAGAGTGTAGCAAGAAGACATTGAATGGGCACAAGAGTGTCCCAAGCTGTGTACAGAGTACACACTTGCCAGGGGCCTAGCTTCCTGTGGTTGTGCTGCTAACCACAGCAGCAGTAGTGATATTCAGAGGTAAAGGCAAATGCATATGTATAATTGACCAATAGGTGACAGTGATGGATCCTCTCTCAAACATCTGTACATTAGTTGGATTAGGACTATAGACCATGGTAGGTAAAGGACAGGGTTAGACTAAGGCAAGGATACCACATTGCACTCTTCATGCATTCACTGCACTATTGCATATCCTGCATTTCCATTCCTTGGTTATACTGAAAACCTTATCTGAAATGGTTCACTTGAAGTTCAGATAATTGATTTCATCTGTTAACCATTTCCCTTCATATCAGCATACTCCATTAACCCTCATATTAGAACCCTCTCTTCCCATGCTTAGTCCTATAGATAATTCTTAGTTGTGTTCCTACCACATGTATCAGACATGCTAATTGTCCTGTTGACACCAATGTGCTTTGATCTTGCTGAATTTATTAATAGCTGAACTTACCTACCAAGTGGTAGCAGTTAAGAGAACTCTGCTAAGTCCAGAAGTATGGGAAAACTGACAACACCAGTAGCTATAAGTTGCATCCTAAATACCTAATGATAAGTGGCTTTACAAGCTGAATGGGTAGTAGAGGTATCTAGGAATATGAGCAAGTGTGTGTTGTGCCTACTACTGTATAGGTGGTTATGCATATGTATACACAAGGCTAGTGCAGAGTTGGCTAAAGAATAGTAAATCAGAACACCCATAGGATAGCTTGAGTACATGAGACAATGGGAAGTCTTAGTGTCGGTTTGTGTGCACATTGCTAGGTGCAGCTGTGTGAGTAGCATGTGTAAAGGGGAACAGAGCAATCACATAAACAATTAGAAAGTGTATGGGTTGAGGTGTAGGTTACCTAAACTAGTACAAGTTTAAGTAGAAGCCTAATAACAGAATGATAGAATTAATGTATAAATCTCATATTACATCTATTGATCCAAGGAATGCTAAAACAGGTTACCAGGATTTTGACTCAACACTTGGACAATATCCACGCAGCTCAAGACCACAGGCAAGTATACCTTGCCTTCCTGTACAATTTTATTACATGCTTATCTTCTTTCATCATTCAGTTGATTTCGATTTGATTGCTGACCTATGCTTATTTATTAATATAGAGTCCTTGTTCACAGTTAGCCTCGTAGCCTTATTTGGACATGTTCTTCACTTGTACTTGATTGAGTGGTATTATAGGATGACTGTGATATAAACTGAACTGCTATTCCGTATTTTGATTGTTTACAACCTGCGAGTCCACATTCGGGGCGAGGGTTGACCGTTTGCACCTGCGAGTCCACACACGAGGCGAGGGTGACTTGTCTTGAAACTGACCTGCGAGTCCACATTCGGGGCGAGGGTTAGTGATAAGTTCAAACCTGTGAGTCCACACTCGGGGCGAGGGTTTGGTATTCCATTGATCTCTTGTTTACTTGTTCTTCTTGCAGTTTATTTATACGTAGTTGTTCATATATTCATGTCTCGTGATCGTTTAGTTTTTACCTGTTTATCTCCTGGATTTCCTTCATACATGATAAACTGTTAGAAAGGCTTGTATATTATGTATCTTGCTAGTCCTCTGAGGACCTGATGATCTCTTCAGGTTAGCCGAGTATTGAGCCAGGTGCACACGAGCAGAGGTTTAAGCCAGTATTGGACCACGGTACCACTGTAGACGAGGGTACTTTGATGATTAGTAGTTTTGACTCAGTTATTTCCATTTCATGTACTATTTTATTCTGTCTACTGGTAGTGGATTTGTATCCACCGGACGTGACTTGAACTACTTGAAATTCAGTTTATATTATTCAGTCCTTTACTTCAGTTGTATTTATTGGATTGGATGTGACTTTACTTTCTGTGGATGAGATCCAGATTACCTTGTTGGACATAGTTTCTGTGACTTGTATATACTAGACAGCGTTCTACCGCCGACACTACGGCATAGGCTGGGCTTGGACACGCCTCGTATCCGAAAAGAGGGTGCGGGTCGTGACAAGTTTTTTGGGTGGCCCATGCAGGTCTACGTTAATCACTTCGGTTACATTACTGTACCGTCATGAGCCTGTACATAGGATTAGAAACTTAGGATCTCATCCACGTGTCTTGAAAACAGTATTGATCTCTGTCCTTGATTTCTTTTGAATCTTTGACTTGCATCCTGCTTGACATCTTCATACCGTCTAATGTTTTCTTTTGTTGCAGTAAATAGATTCTCAAGACAGGAACAACGCTACCACCCTGAACACCCCACCGGTTGCAGGAGGATTCTTCACTTACATGACCCCGCCGACGCAGGGAGGCCAGCTTACTCATCGGGATGACCCGGCTCAACCGCAATACCCGAGATTCCGTAGGAACGACATTCCACCACCAGCACAAGTTTATGGATGTGTTTTCAGAGTTTATGGATGTGTTTTCAGATGAGTTACCAGAATTATCGCTGTACAGGGATGTTGAGTTCTCTATAGACTTAGTGATGGGTGCAGAGCCTATCTCGCAGCATATCTATAGGGTGAACAATAGTGAGTTAGCAGAGGTGAAGAAACAGCTGGACGAATTGCAGGATGAGGGGTTTATCAGATGCAGTTCTTTGCCTTAGAGTGCTCCGATATTGTTTGTACCAAAGAAGGATGGATTACTAGGCTTGTGCATCGATTACAGGGCTTTGAACAACCGCACTATCAAGAACAAATACCCGCTGCCGAGGATCGATGACTTCTTTGATCAGTTGAGTGGCACGAAGGTATTTTTGAAGATAGATTTGAGGTCGGAGTATCATCAGGTGAAGGTGAAGAAGGACGACATTCCGAAGACTACTTTTCGGACTCGTTATGGCCAGTATGATTTCAAAGTTACGTCGTTTGGGTTAACTAATGCCCCGACAATGTTCATAAACTTGATGAACAAGGTATTCCACCAATACTTTGACAAGTTTGTGGTGGTGTTTATTGATGATATTTCATCTATTCAAAGATGCCAAAGGAGAACGAGGAGCACCTGAGGATTGTACTGGAGACTCTCAAGAAGGAGCAGTTGTACGGGAAGTTACTGAAGTGTGAGTTTTTCTTGGACAGTATAGTGTTCCTAGGATATGTTGTGTCTGGTGCTAGGATCTCACTTGATCCGAAGAAGATCACAACAGTAGTGTCCTGGACTATCCCGAGCTCAGCTGTAGAGATTCGAAGTTTCTTGGGTCTGGCAGGCTATTATCGGAAGTTCGTACAGGACTTTTCTAAGATTGCTGAGCCGATGACCTAACTCACTAGGAAGTACGCAGAGTTTGTGTGGTCCGAGGAGTGCTAGGCTGCCTTCGAGGAGCTGAAGAAGAGGTTGACATCGACTCCTATCTTGACGTTGCTATCAGGGTCAGGTGGATTCACTATCTATAGTGATGCTTCGGTAAAGGGTTTGGGTTGCATTCTTCAGCAGCATAGTAAGGTGATTGCCTATGCATCAAAGCAGTTACGTCCTCATGAGAAGAACTACCTGACTCATGATTTAGAGTTGGCAGCGGTCATCTTTGCTCTAAAGTTGTGGAAACAATATTTGTATGGAGAGCGTGTGGAGATCTTTATAGACCACAAGAGCTTGAAGTACTTATTTACCTAGAAAGAGCTGAATATGAGGCAGAGATAGTGGTTAGAGCTGATGAAGGATTTTGATATCTCCTTAAAGTATCACCCAAGAAAGGCTAATGTAGTTGCCGATGCCTTGAGCAGGTATTCGGTAGCTATGTACTTGACATCAAACCGTCACCTATTGGCAGATTTAGAGAACTTGGGCATTGAGGTAATAGTTTCGGGGATTGAGATGCAGATGTGGGGTTTGCAGATTCATTCTGAGTTGATAGACATAATCAAGTAAGCATGGTTTGATGATGTGACTCTGAGGAGCATCAGAGAGCAGGTTTAGGTAGGATTCTTGGATGAGTTCTCTATTGCCTATGATGGGTCATTACGGCATGGTACTTGATTGTCCGTGCCTAGTGGAGAGCTACGGGAATAGATTCTTCAGGAGGTGCATCGCTCTCAGTACTTTATGCGTCCTAGTGCCAGCAAGACGTCTAGGGATCTGAGAAAGCACGTGTGGTGGTATGGCATGAAGCGGGAGGTGGTATAGTTCGTGTCCAAATGCTTAGTGTGCCAGCACGTGAAAGTAGAGAGACAGAGGCTAGGAGGTCTGCTTCAGCCATTATCCATTCCAAAGTGGAATTGGAAACACATTACCATAGATTTTGTGTCTGGACTTCCACGATCTCCAGGGAAAAAAGATATGATTTGGGTCATCATTGACAAGTTGACCAAACCGGCCTACTTTTTGCTTTCCAAGGTAGGTTTGTCTACAGAGAAGCTGGCCGAGATGTATTTGAGGCAGATCATCAGGTTGCATGATGTTCCTATGAGCATTGTCTCAGATTGGGATAATTATTTCACTTCTCATTTCTGGTTTGTAGGATAGCTTTGGCACCCAGCTCAAGTTTAGTACCGCTTATTATCCTCATACGGATGGGCAGTTGGAGAGAACTATTCAAACTCTTGAGAATATGCTTTGCACATGTGTGCTAGATTTCGAGGGAATCTTGGGAGGACCATCTCCATTTGGTATAGTTTGCTTACAACAACAGCTACCAGGCCAGTATAGAGATGTCACCATTTGATGCTCTATATGGTCGGAGGTGTCGTAATCCTTTATCTTGGGACGATATTGGTAAGAGAGATTTGCTTGGCCCGAAGATGATTATGGATGCAGCGAAGAAGGTTAAGCTGATTAGAGATAGACTTCGGGTGGAGCAGAACAGACAGCGGCATTGGACCGATAGCCACCAGAGACCCTTAGAGTTTGAGGTATAGTTTAGATTTCTTGTGTTTGTGTTTGAGTGTGGTTGTTTGTTATAGATTAAGTTTATGGAGTTATTTTGTAATAGGTTGGCGATCTGGTATTCTTGAGGATTTCTCTGACACGGGCATGATTTGCTTTGGTGGAGGTAGAAATCTTAGTCCGTGATTCATCGGACCTTTCAGTATCCTTGAGAGGGTCGGTGCAGTGGCCAATCGACTAGACTTACCGCCTGTATTAGAGGGAGTTCATAACGTGTTCCACGTGTCACAGCAGAGATGGTACGTGGCGGATCCTAGTCACATTTTGGACCACTCCGAGATTGAGGTGGGCCCGACTCTCAATTATCCAGAGTAGCCAGTTGAGATACTGGTTCGTCGGGAGAAGGTGCTCCGAAACCAGGTCATTTGCTTGGTTTGCGTCACACGGAGGCATCACTCTCCGAGTGAGTCTACTTGGGAGAGGGAGGATGACATGCGCGAGCGGTACCCTTATCTCTTCGAGCCTTGAGGTATTAATGTTCTTTTGTTCTGATTGTGTTCTTGTGATAGTTTTATCTTTTAATTTTGACGACAAAATTATTTTTAGGGGGTAGACTTGTCACTACCACTTTTCCAAATAAGGATAATTTTGTTATTTCATATTTATATAATATTGTGTATATTTTATTAATATTGTGTTATTTGATATGGTTAGTGGCTAGTATTGAACCGATTAGTGTAAACATGAAAATAGAGCCCAACAATTAGCATAACATGATTCATGGACCAACTTATTGGACTAGGCCCATTTAGACTCATTAGTCCGACCATTTAATTAAAATAAAGATTGGACTATTTATCGAAATAGGCTTAGATCCTTCTATGCATTTAATTAGCTCACATGACAAGTTTGGAGGGCATCTTGGACATTGCAGACTAGCCTAACCCTAGCCTATATGGCCGGCCATGTAATGGAGAGAGAGTCATTCTCTCATTTCATTCATCAAGTCCATTTCTTCTTATATTGGCGTTCTTTCCCAATTTGAGCCATATATATATATATATATATATATATATATATATATATATATATATATATATATATATGAGGAAGGATAGGCATCCCCACACTTTTTGCATCCCCATGTTCACATCCGTTGGATGTGCTTTAAGTCATCTAATCTTAACCATTGATAAATCAATGGTTAAGATTAGATGACTTAAAGCACCATCCAACGGTGTAAATAGAGGGGATGCTTGGGGATGCAAAAAGTGTGGGGATCTTGATCCTTCCTATATATATATATATATATATATATATATATATATATATATATATATATATATATATCCATTCTTCCACCAATCCCTTACAAATTCCACACAAATCCTCATCCATCCCCCTCATTCTCTTTACTAGAAGGAGCCTAGGAGCACAAGAAGAGGAGTCTATTTGCTAGGAGCTATGTTTCTGTATTGTGTCCATTTGGCTTTTTATTAGGAATCTATTTCCCAATAAGTATACATCTCATTTTCCTCACTTTTTAGACTCTATTTGTGTTATTGAACCCTTAGGAATTCACCCATGGACTAGAAATACCCATAGGAAGGAGTTTGAGACACAAATAGTTCTCTATATAAAAGTAATATTGGGTTTTGTACCATTTTTAGGAAAATTTCGAGAATGGTGCACCAAGTGTTTGTCATTTGGTTTGTTAGACCTGTCTAGATTAGATTTGGTTGTATGTGTCTACATTCATGTCCACAAATGGATACGTGGATACGGGTCATTTTAGGGGTTTTCCTTCCGACACTTGTGGTACACATGTCCAATTGCACATGACACTTGACACTAGTTTCGATTTGCACTAAATATGTTTATATATATATATATATATATATATATATATATATATATATATATATATATAATTTAGACTTGCGCTCGACAGCACATCAACAGCACCCCAGAAAGGATCCAGAAAACACAACAACAAAAAGAAAAAACAGGTCAAAAAACTTACGGCCATAACCATAAGATCAACCGCAAAGCTACACAACCCCCCCCTCCCCCACCCCTCGCAATGCTTAACATACCCACGTGGAATATTCGTGGGCTCGCCAACAAACCCACCAAGAACAGACTTATCAGCCTCAAGAAAATGCACCGCATTAACATCCTAGTCATCATAGAACCCAAAATCCCTCAAAAAACTCAAAGCCCTCAAACTTGCGCTCGGCTTCCCGACCGGGGTAGCCGGGTGCAACGACATCTGGATTTTCTTCGGCACCGGCATCAACTTTGGCTCCATACAAGACTCCAAACAAGCACTCTCGTGCTGGATAGAGCACCCCACGCTCGAGAACCGATCCCTACTATTCGCTGTGCATGGCAGTTGTGACCTTCAAGAGCGCAAGTCGCTTTAAAAAACTATGGCGGACACGCACCGCACGCATAGTGACCTCCCGTGGCTGTGTGTCAAAGATTTCAACACTATTACGTCTGGCGGAGAGAAGTCTGGGGGCCGGCCACCTCACAAGTCAACCATGAACGACTTCAACACCTTCATTTTCAACGCCCACATGACTTCCATGCCTTTTTCAGGCAACGAGTTCACTTGGTGCAACATGCAGGAGGGGGCCAGACGACAGTATTCGCGTCTAGACAGAGCTCTGGTCAACAATCGCTGGTCCAACACGGGCCTCATCCCCAACCTATCCCACCTCAACACCACATAATCGGACCACTCTCCCCTTCTCATTGAGATTAGCAACAATCCATACCCTATCAAGAAAACGTTTCGATTCCAAAACTTCTGGAGCTTACATCCGCAATACAAAAACATCGTAGCGACTACTTGGAGAGCGTCCACAGATCCGAACCCCCTACATCGTATCACCGTAAAGCTCAAAGCCACCAAGAGAGCTCTGACGACAAGGAGCAAGAACGCTTTCGGAAATATTTTCCAAAAAATCAAGAAGGCGGAAGACGACGTGACCCGGACGGAGATCCTTTTCGCCTCGAACAGAACTCAGGAGCACCACGCCACTCTAAACCTCACCAGGGCTATCCTCAAATCTCGGCTGAAGGTCGAGACCAAATTTTGGAAGCAGAAAGCCAGGCTAGCTTGGGACACAGATGGAGACAGAAATTTGGCCTTCTTCCACTCCTACGTTAAAGGTCGGAGACAAAAACTAAGTCTGCATCAAATTTCAGATGACACCGGCACTCTCCACAAATACCAAAGGAGCATACAGGAGGCGGCCGCCAACTTCTACACCAAATTATTCACCAAAGACTCCATTCTCAAAGATGTCGATCTCCTGTCCAAGATTCCAAATATGATCAGCAACAGAGAGAACGAATAGCTTCAAGTCCCCCCCAACAACTGAAGAAGTCAAGGCGGCGGTGTGGGCTCTAAACGAGCATAGCGCTCCCGGACCAGACGGATTCTCCGGGGTTTTCTTCCGCACCTGTTGGGACATCATCGCCAACGATTTCCTAGAAGCGGCTATTGCATTCTTTCAGGGTGCGAGATACCCCAAATCCATCTCTTGCGCTAACCTCATTCTCATCCCCAAGAAAGACAACCCGGAGACTTTTAAAGATTTCTGCCCCATCAGCCTTTGCACCTTCACCAACAAAATTATTTCCAAGATCATAGCGACCCGCATGTCCACCCTCCTCTCCAAGATTATCTCCGAAGAACAAAGTAGCTTGGTCCAAGGGCGTAACATCACAGACAACATCCTCCTCGCCCAAGAGATGATCACATGCTTGAAATTCCCTTCCAGGGGAGGGAATGTCGCTATCAAACTGGACATGGAGAAGGCATACGATCGTCTGGACTGGCAATTTATGATATAGGTGCTCAAGGCATTCGGTTTCTCCGAATCGTGGATAGATATCATCTTCAGATCAGTCAACAATTCATGGTTCTCCACCATCATCAACGGGAATGCGGCCGGATTCTTCAAATCAAGCCGTGGGGTTAGACAGGGAGATCCTCTCTCCGCCACCATCTTCATCATTGCGGACGAAGCTCTCAGCAGAAATCTAAACAGTCTTGCCAATACCCCTAGATTCCATTACTTTCACACCACCACTGGTTGCCCCCTGATCACGCATCTGGCATATGCAGACGACATCCTCATCTTCTCGGCAGGAGACTTAGGGTCGGTGGAGGCGGTCCACAGAACGCTAGAGAGATACACCAGATGCTCAAGGCAAAGGGTGAACCCCAACAATAGCGTTATATACACCCACCATAAAGCTAATAGAAACTACTCTGAGACTCTCACCAATCTGACCTCCTTCGCCACAGCCTACCCGCCATTCACCTACCTCGGATGCCCCTCTGGTTTACGGCAAATCTAACTCGGGTATTTTTGAAGGTCTAGTTAGGAGGGTCAGAAACAAAATCGAAGGATGGCACAACGCTACCCTCTCTCCGGGGGGCAAGATGATTCTGACCAAGCATGTGCTTTCTTCTATCCCTATATACACCCTGGCGGTTTGCTCCCCCCCCGAAGAAGGTATTATCTGCACTAGAGTCCCTTCTTTGTAATTTCTTTTGGGGTCACAGTGACGGAAAAGACAAGCACCACTGGGCCAGTTGGGACACCATGGCCAAACCCACCGGCGAAGGCGGTCTGGGTTTCAGCAGATTAGCACACATTGTGGCAGCTTGCTCCATGAAGCTGTGGTGGAAGGTCCGCACGGAGAATTCAATCTGGGCTCATTTCATGAAAGCAAGATACTTTCAACACTCCAACCCAATGACAGTCACAGCTAACAGCAGAGCATCGGCAAATTGGCGCCGTATTCTCCAGGGGCGCAGCATTGTGAATCCATTAATAATTAGAGACGACGCCGACGCACTGAAGTGGCTAACCGCCGGTGGCGAATTCACTCTAGCGTCGGCTAGAATCGCGGCTAGAGGTGTCGGAGCGCCTTCCCCTTTCACTGCCCCTTACTGGCAATCATGCATCCCATACAAATGGTCGATCCTCACTTGGAGAGCGCAGCGAAGAAAGCTACCCACCGATGTCTCCCTCACTTCCTTCGGATATAACCTTGGGTCGAGATGCCACTGTTGTTTCTCTTCGATGACGGAATTAGTAGAACACGTACTACTCAAAGGAGACCTCGCCTCTCAGCTGTGGATTAACCTCTCATCTAGATGTCACCCGAATCAACAGACTGGGGGCTTCAACGATCTCCTCGCCACGTGGAGCATTTCCTACGGGCACCAGATCGTCGCAGCCGTCGGCATTTGGGTTTTATGGAAAAACAGGAACAAGCACAGATATGAAGGTCGCCAACTCAGTGCCTCTCAGCTTTTTAGAGAGGTACTCAGACAAATTAGCAAAGTCAGCATCCGCTGCTCTCACTCCTCGAGCAGCTTTTGGGGGATGCTGAATTAATCGCGTAGTCGGAGTAGTCCGGTTTGTGATTTTGGTTTCCTGTTAGCACGAGTCGCGTTCTTTTGTATAGGCTTTGGCATTTTGCGCCTTTTACTTATATACAAGTAGGTTTCCTTATATATATATATATATATATATATATATATATATATATATATAATTTAGACTTGCTCATGTATTTTGGTAGGATTCGGACAAGGTTTGATATAGATATCTTAGCCGTATCACAAGCATATCGTAGACTCATATGATATGAGAGTGATTCATACTAAGTGTTTGTATTTGGGCCTATGTGTGTGTGTCTTGGGGATACACATGTGTATGTTTCCTCATTAGTCTTGTGTGTTTGTGTCTATATATATGTGTATATATATGAGTGTATAGATACATGTGTGTGTATATATTATAGGAGGTGTGTGTGTACTTGTTAAACAAAAGAGGGGTATACTGTTGTGCATATTTGTGCACTGACCTAAAGCATAACAGTAGGAACATATATATAGATGTGTGTGTATTATAGCCTATAGGCTTTTGTGTGCAATGGCATACATGTGTGTGTCTTTATATACATAGGATAGGTACCTATGTGTGTGATAGTGGCTATGTGGGGAGAGTGATGCAAGAAAGGGGAGGAGTATATAACAGTAGCAGTACGCTACTGCTTATGAAGGGTCCTAAGTGTTTGACCCTGTGCACATAGGTGCAGACATCAAGTGAACTGCAGCAGTGAGGGAGAAGAGAGTGAGATGTAGGGGGGTTTTGCCCTATAGATAGGACTGCTAGACATAGCAGCACTTGAGCCCCTGTTCACTAGTGCACCCAAGTGCACTGGACAGGTAGCATGGGCAGTAGCCTGTGCACTTGGTGGCAGCAGGACAGAGTAGGGGGTCTGTTCAGGGGCCTAACATCTGTTTGGGAGTGAGGGGAAAGTAATAGGTACTGCTGCTCCTTGCAGCAGCATATAGAATCAAGGGTAAATGCTATAGCAGGTTAGAAGACAAGTAGGTTCCTTTACAATAAATATGAGGGAGTCTTTGGGGTCCAAAATAGCAGGTAAGTTGTTAACTACAACAACATATACTTCTTGACAGCAAGAATAGCAGGGGATTTAGGGGAGCCAAGTAACAGCAGGGTATGCTATTGCGAAGGGTGCATAGCATCTATGCACAAGTGTGCATGAGAGTGAGTAAGAGGGGAACTAAAGGGCCAACTGGAGATAAGGCAGGGGACATGGCTCCTTGGGTGAACCTGTGCACACATGTGCACAGGACAGGTAACATAAGGGTGCAAGTGTGGATGTTTGTGTGTGAGTGTGAGTGAATGTGAGTGTTTGTGTGTGAGTGTCAGTTGGCAGTAGGCCTGTAGGATGTGAATGTTTGGGGATGTTTGGTTTCCATATAGGTAATGTTTAGGTAAATTTGGGAAAGGCATTTGGTTTATCTACGTAGATAACGTAGGGGTTAGCATAGCCCATTGAGTGTAGGTAATAAGAATTACCTAGTGAATGTTGGTAGTAGGTAATGTTTAGATTTGAAATGGGATATGTAGGATAGGATAGATAACGTGAATTAGTGTCTTGAGTATAGGAAACTAGTTTTACCTTTGTATCCAGAGTTAAGGTATAGGCAATTGTATAGGTAATGGGGTAAATGGGTTAGGGTTATACATTATAAGCCTTGGGTATAACATATATGTAGATACACAAGGATATGACTTGGTATGACCTAGTATACACTAGGATACCTTGGTATGGCAAGTTATGGACCCAATAACCTAGGTATGACCTAGATTGACCAAGTTTAGCAAGGTATTGAACTAATTAATCTAGTTTGACATAGAAATGACTTGGAGACCTAGTATTGAGCTAGTATAGCATGTTTATGATTCCAAAACACCAATTGACAATGATATTCCATATTTAGGTCTTCGAGGTACCGTACAAATACTTTAGATACTTCACACCGGATCTCAGGCGAGTACATTCTCTGATAATTTCCCATTTATGATATCTTCTATGTTTTTTGTATTTAGTGTAGATATCTTTGATTTCTTAACACATTGGTTACATGGATTGGTATTTTCTGGATCCTGTCATGAGATGTTATTCCCTGTATGTCTTGGTATAACCTGTACAAGCCCCGTTGTTGTTCTTGTGCATTGTATAGACATCGATTCCTGAGGGGATTATCTACCTTCCTAGAGAATCCCGTGTCATAATGTACCATGGTTGGATCCACTGTACCAGTCAGAGGCATGGAGTAGTAATGTAGTTATGCGATCATACCCTTTACGTGCAATATATTGTTTCCCATAAGTGTTAATCATACACCGCATGTATGATTAACCAGGCCATAAATTCTCGTGCAAGTTTCTAAGCCGATGACATGTTGAAACTAGTGCTCACTCACATAGATAGTTATTTTCTGATTATTGTACATGAGGATTCTGTTCTCCTGTTTACTTATAGTATTTCCATTTTTGTTATATTCATATACATGTTATTTTGTCATGTATATTTTCTCGATTTATTGTTACATAGTCTTTATCATTTACTGGAACTGTTATTAGAGGTGTACTTCATCCTGACTGGTTATATTTTTAAGACGATTCAGATGACGATTTCCCTACCTACTACGACCTACAAGATGTGGTAGCTGTAGACTGGGAGACACTGATTCGGGAGAGTTTAGCTCCAGCTGAGGAGGCTTTATTAGCGACTCAGTTAGACTAGATTTCTACTGGATTTGCCTCCAGCTTTATGACTCATGGCCTGTTATTATCTGAAACTTAAATTTGAGATAGTGACTCTTAGACTCTCTTAGACTTGTGTTACTTTTAAGATAGACTTTCTCTGGATATTTTCATATCATGTTTTATATCTTTATCGTACCATTTATCTTCCTTATAATCATTGTGATTGAGTATGGATATTGGCATTATTTGTCCTCCGTTTGGAGTATCTTGAAAGGTTATGATACAATGTTAGTTAGTATAGTAGACCTAGACAACGTTTTACCGCCGATACTGCGGTGTATGCTGGACGTCGTCACGCATTCGTGCCCCTACATCGGGTGCGGGTTGTGACATTCCACTAATTAATTTTTTAGGCAATTAGTAATAAATAATGCTGATAAATATTAATACATATAACATTAATAATTAACCATAAATAAATTGGAAAAAAAGAAATTCTAAAAATTTCTAGAAAATTCTTTAAATTTCCAAAAATAATAACACTAATTTAGGTAGTTGCAAATCTACCCACCTTAAAAAAATTTCGGCCTTGAAATTAAAATTAACGCTATTAATAGAGTAAAAATCTAAATATGATCAAAGATAGTTTTAAAATCTAAGTACAATTTACAAATATAAAGAAAATTACTTGGGTGCGATCAAATACAGGAATGATACGATTTGCCACGACTGAGAGTAATCAAATAAGGAAATTTAGAAATGGTATGGTTTGGCACGATCAAAATATAACCATGATTAAGGCATAACCAGGAATAAAATTAAATTATTTAGGCACGATCAATAAAATGATTTGATTTGGCACGACTAAGGATAATCAAATATAGTTATCAACAAAATCATTCACACACGATGAACCAATTTGGCACGATAAAGATTATTATCGAAGCACAGTCAAAACCATTTAGGCACGATCAAATATGGCATAATTTAGGCACGATCAAGAATGGATTCGAAATCAAAATCATACGATGAAGAAATAAATTCAATCTTTTAGGCACGATATAGAATTAAAATTGTCTAGATCAAAATCGTTAGTTATGATCAAATTGGAATCCAAGCAAAGAATTGTTAAGGCACAATCAACTCAAGGTCGAAGTCATATGGGCGCGATTAAAGATTCAGAATTTTAGGCACGATTGAAGGATAAAATCAATGTATATAACCAAAGTCACTTAGTCATGCAAAGTCACAAGTGCATGACTAATAATTGACATGTTCAAGAATATAGTCATGTCTAAGGTAGAATCTAGTCTGATATAATCTAAATTTAAGCCCGAGAAATAATAAAATCGAGATCTAAGAACGATAAGAGTTAAAGTCCTATAGGCATGACCGAAGATTAGAACTTGGAATGATTAAGAATAGAATCAAAGTATAGTCACAGTCAAATGGAATAAAATTTTTAGGCACGAACCATAGAATATAAATCACAAAGTCATCTAGGCATGATTAAAAATCAAAATTTGGGCACAATCAGGAATAGATCTAGTCTATATATGATTAAGAATTTAATCGAAACCACGATCAGATGGATTTGACACAATCAAAAGTATTTAGTCACGATCAAAATGGGATTGAAATCTACTAATAATGAAATCAAAGAGTGATTACATGGATAGAAAAATAAGGTCTCTATTATAAAAAATCAAATAATGATTACAAGGTAGGATATGCAGAAAGGGAATACAAGGTAATTATTTCACCATACTACTATATCTGGTCGTCATTTCTCATTCATGCTTCAAATCCAGAAATACTACTAACAAGTCATAAATCCATCAATCATGAAAATCAACCCTTCTACAAATACTATATGGTATATCTGACCATTATTCCAAGGGTACTACTCCTCAATCATACCTCTATTTATAAATCTTTATTTATTTATTTTTTTCGTTCCCGTAATCCATTATCAAACTTAGTCATTCTTAATATCCTTGAATCAGATTTTTCGCCAATAAATCCTTCATCATTGTGCAAATTTATTCTTCTCGAATTATTCACCACCATATTCCAAAAAAAATTATTCCTCTATAATTCACACATCCATCAATCAGCCTTTAAATCGTTAAACTTCCCTGAAACTTCCATAATTGGTAATATTACTTCCTTATAATCCAAAATTCAGAATTCTGCAATGTACCAGTACTTAATCTTTCTCCAAATTTTTATATCATCACCGAATCCTATATTTGGATCCTTCAAGTCATTGTCTTAGCCTTAATTAAATATTGAACTATCTCACGACTTTGTAACCTGGGAATATCTAAATTTCCTCCAAACCAATTTCATCCTTAAATATTTCCGTCCGTTTTAAGAATATAACCCACAAACATTTATAATTTCTCCCTATTTTATTTCATTATCCACTATTCTTCTTCTTTTGAATTCTTCCAACTTCTATCTTTGTATAAAAATAATCCATACTAGAAATATTTTATTTTTAAACACAACCATTTCCAAAATTCAATGATGCTATTATCCTCTTAATTTTGCTTTCATTTCTAGTTACACATTTCCTCCATCAAATTTCATCTTGTTGTCCAAAGTATCATAACCAGTCTAAAATGTATTATTACAACCCTATAACCAATTCCTTTAAATCTTCAGTATTTTGCATCTCATTCTCTTTTGGTTCTTCAAAGTCCTGTGCCGAGGGCCCTGTTTTCCTTGGATTTTCATTCATATAGATCTTATCACTTGCACCCTTTCTAGAAGACTGGGCTGAGTCAAGGTCGATATTTCTAAAAATTTCGGAAGGCTGGAGGATTAGCAGGAATATAATAAGATACAAAGGACAAATTGGAATATAAAGGAAGAATTGACATAAAGATGAGGTCATGCATATAAATGGTCAAAAATACTACTATGCATATCATGATCAGGTAAGAAATTATATCTAGTAAGTCAAGTACACCCATTATTTCTTTCCATAAATCACAGCCTTATAATATATTCTCCTTCAAGTCCACTATTTCAATTTTATCATAATGCTCTCAACATTTCCAAAGATCAATCCTTAATATCCTTTTTTAATCCCGAAATGCTCAGTTGTACTTGTCATTATTCCAAAATCAGTCTTTAATATCAGTCTTACTAAATTTCCCACACAATGCTCTAATCATTTTACGACATCGATATTTGACCTTTAAAAGATCCCTCTTCTCCATTTAAAGATAATTTCTTTCAATCAATTCTTTGTAAATTTCCAACTTTATATGATATACAAATATGCAATAATTTTAAGTTCAATTAATCATATTCAATCCCATAGACCAAATGATTTACTCAAATTTCTAATGCTAGGCATCCATTCATATATTTAAGATTGGCTGCTAACAATCGATCACCATCTTTATGATTAACCCTCGAGTAATAAATATTCATATCCTCTAATTCATACTCCATACTATTCATCAAAATTAACCTTAATGTTTTTCTTTTCTCTAAAGAATGTCTTGTTTATTTCAAAATCTTTTATCCAAAATTAATCAAGAATCCTAAATGATCAAATCTTTTCCATAAAAAATCTTAATAACATCTCTATTAATGAATTCAATATCTTCTTCATATATAACCTCAAGTTTATAAAAGTAATTGCCCTTTGTCTAGAGCTAACAACATCTTTATTCAATAAAGTTTGTGTCATCATCATAGGTATCCTCGAGTTTATAGAAACAATGGTAAACCATATTTTTATCTAGTCATTCCTAATTTAATCCTAGGTCAAAATAAACCTAAAATCTACTAAGAAAAGATTTGATAATACAAATTATACTCACAATCACTTCTAACTGTAGTCATGCCATGTCATCAAAATATATATATCATAATCCATAAAAGTCATCCTAGTATGGTACCAAACTTAAGGGATCAATCCATCAAATAAAATCAAGGCTAAGAGGGGATATAGTTAATTAGAAAGACCAAATCAAAGGAATTCATGGTAGAGTTTATGTAGATGATCAAATGATCAAAAATTCTATTCTATGAATGAGTTTCCTAGTCATATAGTCATTTAGAATATTGCAGGCTCGTAGCGGCATGACTAACCTATGTACCACTACGACTTCTAACTAGTTGCAAAGACGATACCTGCTTGTGCCACCATAAAAATGTGTCACGAGCCGCACCCGACAGTTTGAGCACAAGTACGTGTAACGCGTCTAGCCTATACCACAGAGTCGGTAGTAGTACGCTGTCTATACCTCAAGATAATATAACTCATTCATAGTAGCTAAAGGAGGATGACACGATAAAAGATAAACAAATTTATTAAAATAAGATGACAAAGATTTTAAGTGTTGGACTACAGATTAATACAAAACTATCAAGGGTTTTTCGGAGACAAATTCGGTAGCAAATGGAAAAAAGAAAGAAACTAGGAAATAAATAAAGCAGAGGTAGACGTGTTCCTCCAAAAATAGCTCCAGGGCCTACGGCTCATCAGGTAGTCCAAAATCCAACAAGGAGAAGTAAAATGGTCATCAACAACGCCTAAAAATAGTTTTCCAGTCAGGATTGGAACAAGTACAAAACATAATCCACTATTCATAACATGATAGAAACTATATAACATGAAATACATTATGAGAAAATAGGAGTAAGTAAACTGTAATCATGATCTGACAAGTATGTAAACTGTAAAAATTAATCACGAGGAAAATTATGGCATATGACATAATTAATATAGAATGCGTAAGTTATAACTACACAAGTACCACATTCTATATGAGATTGGGTTGAGGGATCTACTTAGTCCTGCTAAATCATACTTGTCGTATATGATTAGATATCAGGGACGGTAACACGGAGTATGGAATTTTGATCACATATATACTAAGGTACTTTGCGTCTAACTAGTAATCATGGATTCAAATCACTACAAGGAATATAAACATGAAATAATGTAATCGCAGAAATACGATAATCAAGGAAACACGGTAATCACGAAATAGAATCCATAACACAAATCTCGTGTGATAATCGTGACAATAATCGTGGAATACACATTTAAATCATGAAATAGAGTAACTATCAATAAATGAAAGTAATCACTTTAAGTACTTGTCTTGGTTTTTCGTTACCGATGTAAACGATACGAACGTGTCGACACGGAATAGTTTAGAAGCTAGATTTCTATAAATGACCCCGAACGATGAGACAAATAGTTCTATTGAGTCCAGAATAGTCTAAATAGCCTAGTTTGATATATAGAAATCTAGATTTGGGAGTCGGCATGATTATCGAGAAAAGAAAACAAATTGATTAGTCATGATCACGATTTGATTCAATAAGTCAAAAGGAAGAATTGATTAAGGAAATCCGTCATTAGAAAAAATATAGCTAATAATACTTAGCCATAAATACTATTTTAGAAAGTATTTAGAATCAAATTATATATATATATATATATATATATATATATATATATATATATATATATATATATATATATATATATATATATTTTTTTAAATATATATATATATATATATATATATATATATATATATATATATATATATATATATTCAAATAAAAGCCCAAAGAAGTTTACATGAATTCCAGCCCAATATCATTAGTTAAAAGCTAATTACCAATATCTATATAGGTCTATGGCCCAAAACTAAAGCTTAATTAAATTATTTAATCAATGCAGGGCCCAAGGCCTACTTTAGAAAAATGTAGGGCTCATAAGCCCATTAAATAATACAAATAATATTAACTAAACTAATAATATTATTAATAATACCAAGTATTATACATATATATATATATATATATATATATATATATATATATATATATATATATATATATATATACTCTTCCTATAAAATAAAAGCTAATTATATATAACATATATAGGAAGAGAGAGAGAGAGACACGAATAGAGAGTTCATAGAATTGGAACACAAAAAGAGGGAGAGGAGGAAAAATGGCTCACCCAAAAGGAGGGCCGCAGGTGGCTGAATAGGCCGACAGTAGTCCGGTGCGGTGGTCGAGGGCTCGGATCCGGCAGCTGGAGGACTCCGACGAGGAGGTACGAGGGCAAGTAGGATCTAAGCGCGGAGCAGGTAGAGTTCCAGCATACGAGGCGGCACCACGGACACGGTGGAGGATCGACATTGAGAAGGTTGGTGATGGAGTCTAGCCTCGGTGGCTTGGTTGAACAGGAGAGATGGATGGGAATTGGGAGTCGGTGGAGGTTACGGATCTGACCGTGGTTGGCGGTGGGCCAGGGAGAGGCAAGAAAGAGGGGATGGTGGCAGGAAATGGGTGGCAGAGCTTAGCTGGGGTAAAGTATAGATGGATGGTGGTGATTGGCTGGAACAGAGTTACAGAGTAGATATGGTGGTTATAAGAGGAGGAATGGAGGATAGCGATGGTGTGGGCTTGTGCTAGCAGTACTGGTGGTGTTATAGTGATCTGGAAGTGCCTGCTAGTGGTTGGTGGCGGTGGCGGTGCCGGTGATGGTGTGAGCTCAGGTTGGTGACAGAGGAGGTTGGCCAGTAGTGGTGGCACGGCTGGGCTGTACAGGGACTAAGGGTGGTGGTGCGGCTGGTTGGGGAAGAATGTTGAGGGTGGAGGCAGAAAGACAGAGAGTGGTCGGAGTTGGCCTGCGGCACGATGGGGTAGGCTAGTCCGGTGGAGTGGCTTGGTTGATGTATTAGAATTTTGTAAAATATTGAAGAGTCCCAAATATTTTTTAATAGGAAAGAATTGGAGTGCTCTCCAAGCGAAGATGGCAAAGATATAATTTGTAATAGATCTAGGGGTAATAGTATAACCACTAACTAACTAACTAACTAACAATTAATTACTAACTAATACTAATTACTAACTAATTAGATATTAAGGACAATTAAAATTAAAGCTTAGAAAAGGCCCACGATCCAAAGCTCAAGGCTTGGTAGGCTAAAATGGAATGGACTATCCCGCAATCCAAGTCCAAGCTTGGTAGGCTAAAAATATAAAATTGATTAAAATTATTAAGCCCAACACTTGAACTAAATAATAGGTCCACTAATTAATTTTTAGGCAATTAGTAATAAATAAAGCTAATAAATATTAATACATATGACATTAATAATTAACTATAAATAAATTTGGAAAAAAATTCTAAAAACTTCCACAATATTTTATAAATTCCAAAAAATAATAACACAAATTTAGGTAGCTACAAATGATCTATTGCACGAACATATAACAAGAAAGGATTGTCCACATCTGGAGCCACCAATATTGGAGGATTTGTGAGATACTTCTTGATGTCGTCAATTCTTGTCGACATTTTTTACTCCAGACGAAAGAGATACCTTTTTTCATGAGTTGAGTGAATGGTTGACAGCGTCTAGAAAGATTAGAGATAAACCTCTAGAAATATGCCAGTCTTCCTTGTTAGCTATGTAGCTCCTTGAGCTTCTTTGGAGGGTGCATCTCAAGGATAGCTTTGACTTTGTCTGGATAGAGGTGTATCCCTTTTGAAGTTATGACAAAACCGAGAAATTTACCATTGGAGACTCCCAGGAAAGACTTCGTCGGATTCATCTTGAGTTGGTATACACGCATCAGTTCGAACACTGTTATAAAGTCGTGAAGGTAATCGCCATTTGAATGACTTCTAACAGTAATGATGTCCACATAGCATTCCACTATTTTACACAAAAGTTTGCAAAAAATTGTGCTCATAGAATGCGAGTATATATCCTCAGCATTATTTAGACCAAATGGCATCACCTTATAGCAGTATACCCACAACTGTGTTTAGAATAATATGTGCTTCTCATCATTGGAAATATCTTGATTTAATTATAGCTTGAAAAACCATCCATAAAACACATACGTTCAAAGCCACATGTATTGTCAATCATGACATCTATTATTGGAATAGGGAATTCATCCTTGGGACTAGTTACATTAGATCTCGATAACCAATGCAGACTCGGATATTCCAATTCTTTTTAACGACTGGAATAATATTAGCAATCCAGTCAGGATGTTGCTCTTCATGTAAGCCACTTGTTATGAGCTTTTTTACTTCAATTTTAATAGCTTCCATGACGTTTGGGCACAACCGACATTGTTGTTGCTTTACTGGCTTAGGAAACGACGAATCTCCGAGATTAATTTGAACAACTTCATCTTCAGTAGATGGTTCTTGTTGCTCAAATCACAGTTCCTACTGAGACTCTAGCTTATGAGCCCAAGAATCAACTTCAAAAGGCTCCAATAATTAATCATCTTCTTCAATCTATTCTATTGACACCATAATGACTGACAATGCATGCTTGAAAACTATCCCAATACTGGCATCTGAATCCTATGTTGAGGAATACGAGGAATAAGAGTGTGTCCCACTCTTTTCTCCATCTGAACATTCAGGAGCTGTTGGAGGGGTAACATAACCCAACCCACAATGATTGCGATGATAATAATCTTTGGGTTTGCCTTCCGGAGCAAAGTGACGTATTGGCAAGCGTCGACCTTTGCCGAAGATGAAGCATCTTTAACTTTTTAGGTCATATCCCATCTTCTGGGTAATGTTCTTAGCTTGATGATTATAACGGTAGAACTGAATTTTACCACCAACGGGTTCAGGATCTTCAATAAGGGACTTCTTGAGGGCTTCAGCTCTGCCAAAGATGATTGGCTTATCGTCTTTTCTTCCTGCCGGGACCTCGAAGTAAAAATCCTCGTAAGGAAGACAAGTAGCGCTACATTAGAAAGAAGAGGATATAGGCATACATAGTTTTGTAACCTCTATGAGTGAACATAGAGTATTTTATAGGCATCTGACTAGACTTAGAGACACAAGAATAATCAAAAGATAAATCTCTTTCATAGGTATATATAAATCTCCTCGTTGGGGATAACATTCTCAGGGAGACTGATACATGAAGGTTTATTTAAAAATTTTGCTCTAGCCACCATAGCGGCACGAGTCAGATCAATAACAAAAGGAGATTCAGAGCAGTTAGCACGACGGAGGTCGATCACCAAGGGTTTTGTTTTCTTAGCTGATATAAGGTCTATCACTAAGGTGGAGCAGATTTTGCTTTACTAGCGGATTTATAAAGATTGATGACAAGAGGTTCACTGCCTCCTGGACGATCCCTGATGGTGGGCAATTGACTCTGCTTTTGCCAAACAATCTGGGAAGATTGATTACCAATGGCTCCCTAACAAGCATCTTTTTGATATGACCCTTTAAGTGTGTAACCAAAGGTCTTTCATCAGCTTGTGCTGAATCATCTCTACTTCATCATCAGCATGGTTGCCTTTGTCTTCATTGACCTCTGATAAAGACACTTCTCAAAGGAATAATTGATCCAATGGTTTGTAAAAAATTGAATCACAGTATTATGCTTCGATTCCCTTGAATGGATCAATGTCTGCAAATTCAGTGTAGACTAACCACTGGCCATCTGCATATTTGAAATATTGATGTAAGGTAGATGGCACGATGAAGTTTTCATGTATCCAAGGTCACCCCCGCAAGATATTATAGGATACATTAGTATCAATGATATAGCATGTCACCTCTGTCCGAAGATTACCAATCTAACACTTGAGGCAGATCTTCTCCAGAGGCTTGCTTCAACCAGTATTGAAGCTCATGATTGCTTTGTTCATTGATGACAGGTTATGCATTGGAACCCCAAGAAGTTGAAGCAGACTTCGAGGATGATGCTAAGAGATGAACCAGGATCGATATGTATTAAGTCCACTTTAATAGCCCCAACATCCCAGTATAATACAGAGGTCTATTATGCCGATTGTTTTCAATAACATATCTTCCTGGGAGAAGGTAATGTTTGGAATCTTCTCTGTTACTGTAGCAATGAGGGCAGGTTGCAGAATCGTCAACAGGTTCCGAAATATGGGCCAGGTATGAGTCGGTATATTGTAATGCCTCACTCAATGCATCTCGTGTCCCATTGGATAGAAGAAGTAGCTTGAAGAGAGATTACCGGGCTGGGGTAATAGCAAGCTGAGCTAATATGTCGAAGTTTTAAAGTTTGTCGAGTCCTTTAGAAGTTTGCTTCTTAGGGACTTATTAAAACTAACCTCTTTTATGTCACTTTATCCACCGTTGTAGACTTCGATGGACCTACTTCAAGAGCCACTTGAGCAGTAGGTAGAAAGAGAAAGGAGCAGCAGGAGAGGAGTATCTTCCTATTCTTGATTATAGGCCCGTAAATATGCTTTTCAGGACCTAGTTTCCCCAGTCAAGGTTTCGCTGGCCATGTTTTATGACTTGATATTCCTCATCTTCTATTGAGGCTTCGGAGTAGAAGAAGTAGCCTTCGGATACATATCTTGAAGGATATTAGGATGGATCCACATCACCTTACCACGTTAAGTAGTGAGAGCAACAAACCCTGTTGTTTGACCATGGGCTGGTGGAACGTTGACGACTTTCATCATTGCCCTCGGTATTAGGACAACACCATCATAAACTTTCATTGAATGGAAGTCTTCAAAATGCAACGAGACCAGGTTTACAGTAACCTGCTTCTCATCAGTGTGTAGTATAATTGCTTGAGAGTCGAACAGCCGCTGGATCTTATTCTTCAATATGTAGCAATCCTTGGTGTGGTGATGAACATATTAGTGGTAGTGGCAGTACTTGGGATCACTAGTTCTGCCCACTTCGCCTGTCCTATGGGGGTCAGATAGCTTCAGCTTGTTACTCTTCAAGAGAACATGTAAGATGTCCAACACATGGTCTTCATCAAAAGAGTATATGGTTTAGGCTTCGGAGCAGCTGGAGCCTTCTGCTTAGACTGAGAAGAAGCCTTTTGAAATATCCATAGTAAAAGATTCTTTCCTTTGCTTTTCCCAGAACTATTGTATTTTTTTGATATTTACCCTTTTCGTCGGGTGCTTTAAGTTTGATCAGCTGCAAGTCTTCAACAAACTTTTCTTCCTTTTGTGAACCGACAATAAAAGTTGGCCAGTCATCATAGGCTCCAGATCCCAAGAAGAATCTGACAGCAGGCAAAAATTTATGCCGATAGCTTGTTATTTTATTTTATTGAAATAAGTTTGGACATAGAGACATCACAGTCACCCTCATGGAACCTGGTTAGAAACAGCTTATCCAAGTCCTTGAAGCTTTTAATGCAGTCTTTGGATAGGATGTAAAGCTATTCGAAGGTGCCTTCCTTCAATTACCGATTAATAACTTCGACAAAAGCACATCATTCTTCATTATGTACACCGTCTGTGAATAGAAGTATGTTAGGTGCTGTCGAGGTGACTGTGATCTGTCATATGGGATCAAAGACTGAGGCTTATATTTTGGAGGACAAACTATGTTGTCCGACTCTGGAGGATAAGGTTGAGATACCTCTAGTTGTTGTAACTCCTCTTTATAACTCATTAAATCTAAATGAGCATTAATAGCCCGAATAGCTTCATAAGTATCAACTACTTACTGAGAAATAGTCGATTGAGTGACAGTTGGCTATACCTGTTGCATCACTGGCATGGATATGCTTCCAACAATGGAGGAACACGTTCCATTTGAAGTTGGCCAACTTGCATCTTGGGCAATAGGTGTTGTTGTAATAGTTTAGGGTTGGACCATGGTCGCTTGCATGTTTATCATCGCTTGTTGCATCATTTTACTCATCCCTTACATCATGTTTTCAAAGGTTTCTAAATCGTTGTCGGTCCTTCTTTATTACCGGTTACATAAGCAAAAGTTATATGCGGACTGCCGGATGGAGAAGTATATGCAACCAAACTTTACTAGAATCGGTGCTACTTGGTGCTGACGTTTGAGGTGCACTGCCTTAGGTGAATTAGAAATGTTGTCCTCTGAGTCTCGAGGTACACTGTCCTCAGCTTGAGATGTACTATCCTCAAAGACGGGAATATTACTATCCCGGTCAATGGAATACTAATATCCTCCTCAACTATAAGGGGAATACTACCCCGTGGGTGTGCTATATCATCTTTGGAAGAAGGCATGGACCAGGAACGAGTCATTTGGTAGATTCCTTCTTGTGAAGAGGTTCATTGACCTCCATTGGATGAAGAAGATGAAACTCGATTATCCCTTTGGCTCGATGTTGTATAAATCGCGGAAAAAGGTATTTCCTTCTCATTATCGAGCGATTGCGTTCCAAGATACTGTTGATCAGGCATTTTTGTTTACAGCCTCTGGAATACAAACTGTCTTGTTGGTTCATCTGCTGCTTTTGCATAGCAACAATTAATAGTGATCTTTGTACAGTGGTGATTTTGATGTAACACTTATGTGATAGAATAAAGTTCCTTTGATTTGCACTTGCAATGAATTATGTCACATAAATTATTTGAAGGGATATTGGCCTCCATACCCATATTATGCACATAGACTGGGTCAGCGCATGGGTTTGTTGGTATCATTTGAACTTATTGACCTATTTTATATGCATGGGACTTAAGTCATGAGTAAATTTAGAAGGTAGACCCATTTTTCGTACATTGGGAAGCAATATACATGGATCCACTGCATGTGAATGAGAGGCACATAGTACCCTGGGGCACATAGACTCCATCATGTAAAGCTTGCCATCTTTTAAGTACATGAGTATGGAAGGCGCATGATCTTGCACATTTAATTTATGTACCTTTAATCTCTTGGCAGGAGTAGCACCACAGATAATCTCCTTTTGACGCATAAAAGCAATTGGAAAGGAGATTATATTGAAGACAGAATCTTTCGTCTACTTCATGCGCTGGGAAGAGTTCTTAACACTCAAGTCTGTGGCATCATAGTATTTTTTCTACCAAGACTCGAGTGCAAAACACTCTGTTTCCCAGACTTGACGCGAGAGTTGTCAGCTTGCATATATACAGAGCCTTGTTTAGATGCATGAACATTGCTATTCGTCGAGGAAGCAATTTTCTCTCCATGCCTAATGAAAGACTTGTTAATTGATATGCTGGAAGAAGCACGAGTAGGCACATTGACACCCTTATTTGCCACCATTGTGGTTGACTCCTTGGCAGCAGCAGTAGCCTTTATTGGGCTATGTGCCACTAGAACTTCTTTCTGGCTATCTACGGCAGAGCATTCCACTTGTCATCAACAATATTGGGAAGAGCATTGGAGAGAATGGTGCGATCCTTCAGGAGCCAAACCTTGCGATATCGCTTGGCCTTCCGCACCCTAGCAGCGGGGGCAGAATTACTTCCGAAGAGCATCTCCTCATAGGCTTATTGGTCGAATTGCACAACTAACATATTTTAAACAGAACCAATCTTCATGACGTTGGATTGCACCACCACTTTCTCATCGGTGAAGAAAGTCGTCCCCGTAGAGTCATCATTTTTGTTCTGATACAAAAGTGTTACGCCATTAAAAATCACAAAAAGAAGGGATACAAAAGAAATCATTATACAGGAATTCTAAGTACAAACTGATTCTTGGGATTTGGGCGATGGAAGTTAAATTTGCGGTCGACTTCTTTACTCCATTGACGATCCGATGTGAAGATTACAAAGGTCCGCTAACTCCCGCTCACTAATAGAAATTAGGGAGCAAGTAGGCTATGTATATGTCTGTTTGTATGTGTAAGGAACATATTGTCCCTCTATTTATAGCATTTTAACAATAAAAATGGCTATATGCACATAGACATAATATGATGTTTTCTGATGCAGAGACACGTTGGCTGAAGTTGGCACATAGTCACTAGACGTTAGTGGGGAATGAAAATATACATGGATCATGCATGAACTGCCATGTGACTTCAGTTTTCTGAGACGTGCCACACAAAACATTGTCATGCACATGAAATCTTAGTGGAGAATAGTTATACACCTCATTATTGTTGGTACATAGCATTCTCTACTGCATATTGCAGTTCTGATGTCGCATAGTATGCCTTACCATATGGAAATATTACTTTACAGCTGTAAAGTGTAATTAATGCACTATCTTTCTCGTAACCGAGGTTTGCATACTGCACAATATGATTTAGTCTTTAAGAAGATGTTAGAATTATGTATATGACTATTGAATGCATGCGTTTACTGATTCTACTCCACTGTATCAAAATTCACTTTTTTTATTAGAAGGATGACATATAAGGTTCAAAAGGAAAGCAATACTTTTTCTGCATAAGGTGACTATGCGTCTGATGGTTATGCGCTATAATTTTCATGCTTCTACAGCTCCAGGCGAAGATATCAATATACTCTTTTATGAGTTGTCTAAGTGATTGTCTGTCGTCATCAGAAAGACTTTTGCTAATGAATATTGACTTTGGAGAAGACTGATCTCCTACATAAACCTGGATGATATTGTCCTCTGTAGGTTATTCACGCTATTCGAACCATAACTACCATTGTGACTACATCTGTTATGCCCATGGATTAATTTCACATGGTTCCAATGATTGGTCACCTTCGTCAATTGAGTCGGCTGACACCATGTTGACAAAAAGAGCATGCTTGAATACTTCACCTATGCTTCCATGAATCCCAACATGATATTCAAAAGAATGGGAAAGTGTTTTATCCTCCGACTCTGAATTTTCAGGAGTTGTCGGAGGAGTGACATAACCTAAACTAGTACGCATTCGCTAGTAGAAGGTTTCAGGTTTGCCTTTTGGAGATGAGAGGTGTATTGGCAGATGTCGGCCTTTTCCGTAGTTAAGACCTTTTTAAGCCTTCACGTTGTAACCCATCTTCTGAATAATGTTTTTGGCTGGTTGACTATAATGATAGAATTTCTTCTTTTTTTTTTTGCTCTCCTCTTCTAAGTCATCTGTCTACGTAATCCACTTGTTATTAGCTTTGCTAGAGAGTATCTGATGATCTCCATCCCATCTTGATGGGACCACAAAGCAAATATCTTCACCAGAACAATATGACATGCCTATTTGGAAGAGTGATGCCATAGGTATGGATAATGGATCGTAAGTACAAAGAGCGTCTAAGAACTCTATAACAAAAGAATCAACATTAGTGTAGTATGAAGGAGCATTATCTGAAGTACAAGATCTTCTCCTCCTCAACAAAATCAACAGTAGGTTCTGCTTTGATAACAGACTTAGTGAGATTAATGACTAAAGGCTGACTTTTTGGAGAGGGATGCTTATTGCGGCAAAGATTGATGACAAGCGGTGGCTTTTTTTGCTTTGCTTTGGTGATGTTTATCACCATTGCCCCTTTTGTATCCTTCTCTCGACTTGATTTGTGAAGATTGATAACAAGAGGCACCAGAGGATCTTTTCGAGTGGTCTGCCCTTTGATTCGGATCGTGATGGGACCCTCACTTGGAGTGCTTAGAGCCTCATCGTCGGCTTTATTAGCTTCTTCTTCTAGGAATTCTGATGTATAGAGAACAGAATCAAAATAGTATGCGTCGACACCCTTGAACGGGTTGATATGAGCAAACTCCGTCTTGACCTCTCTTTGGTTATCCACATATTTGAATCATTAGTGGAAGGTGGAAGGTACAATTTTTTTGTTCTCGTGTATCCATTGACGTCCAAGAAGGACATTCTAAGATACCTTTAAGTCGATCACATAACATGTGACCTCAGTTCGAAGATCGTATTTCTAATATTTTAGGTGTATCTTCCCGAGGGGGCAACTCCTTCCAACATTGAAGCCTAAAATTGTCGTATTATTTGTTAACATATTGTGCACCGGAACCTTAAGAGCTCGCAGGAAACTCCTAGGGATAATGTTGAGTGAGAAAGTCGTACTTGTGTGTATCTGACTCACTTTACTAGAGCTGATGTAACTAGTATAGTACAATAGCATGTCATAACGATTATTTTCCAGTAGCATATCTTCTTGGGAGATGGTAATGTTGGGAATCTTCTAATCATAATAGCAATGAGGACATGCTACAGGTTGTTTGGCTGGCGTCTTGAGCTGGGTCAAGAATCAATTCGCGTGAGTCAATGCTTCATTCAGCACATCACGAGTTTCCTTCGAGAGGCGAAGTAACTCAAAGATAGAAAGTCGAGCGGTGTATTGGCAAGCTGTGACAATATGTCGAAGTTATATGGTTTGTCAAGCCCTTGAGGTGGATTCTTCTTCAAAGACTTATCAAAATGCACTTCTTTTTATTTAGCTTTTTCTGCTGTTGTAGGCTTCAATGGACCTGCTTCAGCAGCAGCTGGGGCAACAAGAGTAGAAAAAAGAGAGGAACGTCTTCCTGAGTTGGCTCATATATCCACAAATATTTTTGTAGGATCTAGTTTCTTCGGTCATGGCCTCTTCAGGTATTGGAGAGAAGAGAACAATGTTGCAAGATTTACCTATCTTTTTTATATTACAGGACTTCTTAATTATGTTAGGAAGACTTTGTGTACCAGCATTTTTATATCCCAGCCGAGTTCTAGCATAGCAACTATGAGGCTGTAAAGTAATACACCATCCTTTACCAAAAGTCAGTACTTCAGCTTTTTGAGTCATATCCCATCTTTTGCATGAGATGGAATGATTGTTGGCTGTAGTAGTGAATCTGGGGTCTCTCTTCATTATTTACTTCAGGTGCTCCCGATGAACCTGTTGATGAGGAAAGAGGAGGCACGTGCATAAGAGTGATGGGATCCTTCCCCTTCTCTTGGTTTTGTATTGTAAATATGTTGTGCCCTGTATAATGGAACATTGCCCATCATACGCCATTGCTGGTAACACATACAAGGCCTATTTGTAGGGGCTCGTGGAATTAGATTCAAATTTTGGTTTTCATATTCGAGGAGAGTACTATCCCCAGGTTGATCTTGGTCCTCATTTAAGTATTGTTCTATAGAAACCATATTGCACAATTTGTTCTTTTGGCCAGTATGTTTGGCTTTAGAACTTGAAGGCATTGCTCCTTGTTTGATATCCTATAAAAGATCTGGATGGACCCACATGACCTCGCCCTGCTGAGTGGTGAGAGGTACCAACCCTTCGTCTTGATTGCGAGTTAGCAGGAGGTTAACAATCTCCATTGTTGCTTTTGGTATCGGGATGACACCATCAGGAACTTTCTGCGCTAGGAGTTCCCCAAACAACAAGAACGCAAAATTTGTGGTGACTTTATTTTTTCCATTATGAAGTGTGATAGCCTTGGCGTCTATCAGTTATTTTTTATTATTTATTTCACCTAAATAGTGATATTTTTTATTTTTATACATTTTAATAAATATTTTATTATATAAATAGTCTTAGTCATGGTTAAGATTGATAATGCATGACAACTAGGAAACATGGCACGGCTAGTGTAGTTGTGTGCTTTGACTAGCGTATTATCAATGGTAGGGAAGGCCTGGCCATATCTGTGTCCCTTCTAGGAAAACAAGTCAAGTCATGGCTTAACCCCTATAAATGGTCTAAATAATTAATTATTAAGACTTTTGACTTTTTAGGAGACCTGATTGTTCCAATCTAGCCCAGACGAGACCCAAACCAAATCCAAGCCCATGTAGTCATGTGGTGCATCATAATATATATATATATATATATATATATATATATATATATATATATATATATATATATATATATATATATATATATATATGATATAAATATATATATATATATATATATATATATATATATATATATATATATATATATATATATATATATATATATATATATATATGATATCTTATTTTGGTCTAATAAGTGATTCTATAAATAAGGATTATAAATATATACATATGTTATTGCTATTAATTTATATTTTATTTTGAAACGATAACAATTTTTCTTAAAATGTCCTTTTTAGATTTTGGGAAATTGCTAGGCTAGATATATACTTGTATGTATACCTAGTATATAAATACATAAATATATGTATATTATTATTTATGAAGTTCGGTAAATATACAAATATATGCACATATATCTTGGTTTTAGATTTTAGTATCATTAGAATTTTTATACAAGAATGTATATATATATATATATATATATATATATATATATATATATATATATATATATATTCAGAAGAAAGCATTCATTAATGAAAGAAAATGAAAGTACAACTATTCCGGGCATACAAAAGTGCTAGGCACAGCCACATCAAAGCAAGAAGGAAGACAATTCCTTTGCCAAAAAACAAAAAAGAGAACAACCCCATAAATTATACCCCCGAGAAATAATCCCAAACCAATCCTAATCGCAAAATCTGCATGCTTGTCCCCTGCCCTCCACATCGGCCTACCGCGACCGCCCCACTTGTCTATCAATCTTTGATATCACTTGCTGAAGGTTGTAACTCCTTCCTTCGTATCTCGCCTTGTTCCTGTTCTTCCATAGGACCCATACGGTAGCCGCTACTAAATGGTCATGAGCGCCATGAGACCGCTCACTCCACGCATAGAATCTCTTTTGCAGCCTCCCTCCCGACTCGTCAAGGTTGGGCAATGACTGGAAGTGGTTCCACACACCCATGGCCAACTATCCCGAAGACAGAATGTGCTCCGCACTTTCCTGATCCGGAGCCTCACAACACAAGCATTTAGAGCACAATGAAAATCCGATATGGGTCAGGAAGTCATCGATAGGGATCTTCGTGCGCATGACACGCCATAAGAGAATACTCCACTTCTTAGGATACATCTCCGCCAAACCGGCTGCGGCACCGAGGGGCCGAAGGTCGGACGTCTCGCCTCCCTCCAAGTCGAGGCCGTGGAGAGCTCCGTCCCGCCGTCCGCCATCCACACCAGTATGTCTGGACTATCCCTGATCGAAATGCCGGACTGACTGATGTCCGCGGCAATCTCCCCGCCGAAGGCGTCGACCAAGGCATCGACGTGCCACCCGCTATCAGTCCAGAAATCCCTAACTTTTATAAGCCTGTCGAAATGTATCATGGGAAAAAGTTTACCTGTGTGAGTCTAGTTTTCCTCAATCAGGTCTGTTGTACCGTCCCCGATGTTCACCACAATATGTCGCTCCCTGAGCTCTCGACCAATGAGCATCCACCGCCATACCGAGGACGCGTCACTGTTCGCCACTGCGGCATTCGGATGGATTTGCTGGAAGTACCTAGCGGTCAGAAATGAAGCCCAAAGAGACTACATGGATCGAAGGTGCCACCACAGCTTAATCTATAATGCGTTGACAGTGTCGCGGAGGTTGCGAACCCCCATGCCCCCCTCCTCAGTGGGCTTAGCGACATTGGGCCACCTCGCCCATCTTCTCCTCTCGATACCATTCGAACAACCCCAAAGGAAACTACTCAGAAGATTTTTGATGGAATTAAAGACCTGGATGGGTGGGTTGCAAGCCGTAATCGTATAGATAAGGATCGAATTGAGACATTGTGGATGAGAATTAATCTGCCCACGATAGAAAATAGTTTGTTCTGCCACCCTTCGATGCGCCGCTCAATCTTCGAAACCAGGGATTCGAAGAGAGCGGCCTTGCACTGCCCATATATAATAGGGCAATGGAGATAAATAAACGGAGGGACCCCAACCTCGATCTTCATCAAGGCCTTGATGGATTCCTTCTTCTAGTCACTCGTTAATTCGTGAGTGTAGATCCGTCTCTTCGTCTTGTTAATTCTCTGACTCGAACCATTCTCGTACCTCCGCAAAGTGGCAGAGATGAGAGATAGCATCCTCTTGTCGGCAGAGTAGAAGATCAAAAGATCGTCGACATGAGTAGGGGGATCTGCTAGTGGTGCGGTAGCGGGAAAATAAGGGACGATCTCCTAATCTAAGGAGATTCCAACTGAGAAGCTCTACAACAATGATGAAGATCGATAAGGAGAGCGAGTCGCCCTGCCGCACTCCGCAAAAGGATTTGAAGAATCCGTACGGCATGTCGTTGGTGAGAATGGAAAACCAGGAATTACTCACCAATCTCCAAATGAGGTCAATCCCTTTCTTCGAGAAACCGAACTTCCTGAATACCCAAATAATCACCTGCCAGTCCAATCGATCGTATGCTTTCTCCATGTCCAGCTTAGTAGCAATATTACTGCCTCGGTTATTCTTACCCATCTAACTCGTCAACTCCTGGACTATCAAGATATTATCGACTATTACTATATCCTTCACGAATGCACTCTGCTCCTGAGATATGATCTTTGGCAACATCAGGCATAAACGATTAACGATAATTTTTTATATCAATTTGTTGAGGAAGTTACTGATACTGATAGGACGAAAGTCCGCAAATGAAGTAGGGTTATCCTTCTTCTGGATGAGCATAAGAAAGTTGCTCGATATCGCCTTCGGGTACTGGCACCTAGCGAAGAAGGCGTGAACAGCCTCCAGGATGTCCTGCTTGATCAGCTCCCAGTACTTGATGAAAAAACCTGTCGAGAAACCGTATGGACAGGCCGAACTACCGTAGTCTAAATGCTTCACTACCGACCAAAGCTCTTCTGCGGATACAGGGATCAGAAGAAGATCGTTATCTTTTTGGGATATGAGGGGCGGGATCACGTCGAGTGACTCGTCTTTTGTAATGGAAACTTTGGAGAACAGGTCGAAGAAGTACTGGATTGCGGCCGTGCTAATGTCCTCGGGATTGGAGTATACGTTGCCATTAACTCCCTTAATGCTGTGAATGTGAATATCGCTACGTTTCTGCTTGACGCACGCGTAGAAATATTTGGTGTTCTGATCGCCATCGCTATCCCACACCGCTCTCGCTTTCTGGCGCCAAAACTCTACCACGTTCGAGTTGCATCACTTCAATCTCGTTCGAGCCGCATTCAACTCTGTTCTCTGCTGCGATCCCCCGTTCTGATCGAAGCTGGTCTTTGTCGCAGCGACCTCGTTTTTTGCGATTCTCAAAGCAATAAAAATGTCGATGCAAGTCTCCCTCCTCTAAATAGCAAGATCTTTCTTGGTGGCCTTGAAACGCAATGCCACTCTAGTTAAGGGATTTCTATGATTAACGTTCCCCTACGCACTGGCAACCACGCCGAAAAACTGCTCGTGGTTGCTCCAAATATCCAGGAATTTGAAGGACTTCTGGCTCGTCGGTGGGGCGATGTCGATCTCCAAAAGCATTAGGGTCTGCTTGGTAAAGGTGTTTTCACCGGTTTTGGGGTGTTTTTGAACCGACCGTTTATGAAAACCCCTACTTGTTAATTTTTTTGAGGCACCGGTTTTGGTCGGCTCAAAAACCTCCCAAAACCGGTGTAATGTATTTTTGGGTGGCTTTATAAACACCCCAAATCGGTGGGTTTTGAGCGGCTCTATTTTTTATTCCATTTATATCCTCACAAATATATATAATTTTAACTAATCATACCCTTTCCTATTTAATTTATTCGTGTAAAAAACTTTCAGAACCGCTCGTTAGTGAATTACCAAGCATGGATTGGACTGGTTTAAAAGCCGCTACATAAAAACCATTCAAAACCGGACCCCTCATAACCGCTCATAACCGGTACTCTAAAAACACCTCATAACCGCTACCCCTACAATTGCCAAGCAGTTAGGGAATTATCAGACTCATTCCTATTAAGGTGCAACACCTTGGCCCTGTGCGTCATCTCTTACCACAGATGGTTAGCAAGGATCCTGTCGAGACAGGACATCTGATCATGGGGCCCCTCCCTTGCGTTCGTCCAAGTAAAGTTGTTGCCTGCGAAAGGGATAGCCATAAGCCCTGCATCGAATATGAATTGATTGATCTTCGACATAGAGCCAAACGATGGGGGAAGGCCGCTGATTTCTCTGCAGTCGACGTCACTGCGTTGAAGTCACCGTCGCATAGCCAGGGGTTGTCCTAGAAGTTGTTTTGCAGACGGAGGAGATCGTCCCACAATTCCCTCCGCTTCTTCTTGGTAGTGCTGCCATGAATGATAGATAGAATCATTCTCTTGCTAAGCTGAGCATGCTCGAACTCGATGGACATGGATTGCTCACCGCTGTCCACGGCCCTGGCATTGATATCATCACCCTACATAATCCAGATATCCTTATCTCGGCCGACTGTACCGGAAAAACCCAGCATAATCCGATATTTGGAAATATTCGAGACATCAATTTTAGTCTCAATTAAGGCCAGAATCGAGACTTTATGAATTCTGAGAAGGGATTTTAACCTGTTCATCGTCTGAACATTCGCAATTCCTTTAGCGTTCCATATCAAAATTCATAACATTAATCTTTAATGGGGGAGGATGAGTTTTCTTAGATGATCGTAAGGTTATCGGAGAGCCAGTATGCATGTGAGTATCCTCTGTGTGCCCGGATTCAATCACCATAACTTGGTTCTCCACTTGGTCGCCTCTGTTGTGTGCTTCCTGCTCGATGGATGTGTAGATAAAGGATTTGGGAGATTCATTTGCTTGGGTTAGGGGGCTTGATCTTCCGTAATGGTATGAAGAGGAGTGGTATCCAGATAGTGGTGTCTGAAGGGGACCATCTGATTGCAGGGGACGTGGTTAATATCCTTACCACGAAATTCAGAATCACTAGAGGATTTCGTTGGGTCGTGTCTTTCGTCTTCTTCGCTCCTCAGAGAGGATGGGATATTCCTCTCTGTGACTATCTTGGGAGGTCGTACCATCGGTCCAACAAAGTTGTCGGGCTGCCGCAATATGGATATCACGGAGGACACTACCTGGATCGTATTGCTTCGATTTGAAAGGGTACTGGCCAAAATAGCATTCTTCTTCACATTCTGTGTGATCTTCTGTTTACCAGCCGTGGCATCGTTCTTCTCTTCTGCTAATTCTTTGTCTTTCGATCTCTTACAGGCACTAGGGCAGTGTCCTCGATGAAGCATACGGAACAATATTGGGGAGCCAATTCGAATTCGATCTTTGCCACGTACTGTTACCTTCAAGAAGGATCAGTCTCACTTTCATCGGGAATGCAATGCTGGTGTCCATCTCCACCTGAACCTCGCACAGTTGGGCCTAGAGTGAACTTCAGTAGCCTTGTCGAGCTGAAAGGGGTTTCCGAAGCTCGCTGCTATGCTGAAGATTGTTAATTTGGCGAATAAATATTTAGGAGCCCGAGAAAAGTTACCCAAATGGGAGCAACTGGCGATTCTTGGTCAGCTGAGAAATCAGGAGACCACCGAAAGAGCCTCATAGGGGAGTTTGCCATAAACCAGATGTTCTTGGACCTCAAACAAAGGAAGTCGGCTTCAGATGAAGGCCTCAACAGCAGGAGCTTGGGGCTGATCACCCCGATCGAGATGGGGCTAGATAGGCAGAAAGCATCAATGGCCTTGCGAACTGCGTCAATCGGGAGACGACCATGCGAGAATTTTCCCACGAGGGTGAACCGAAGCGGGGCCACGAGGGCTGCCACCGTGTATGCTGAGAAAGTGACGGCCGGAGGAGCGCCTTCGAAAGAGGATGAAGGGCTCAACGTGATAGCTAATCCAGGTGACGGGTGGCATAGAACGGGGATGAAGCCGCGTCCGCGTAGGACCGTCCAGCGGAGGAAAAAAAGAAGGATGGGGGTGGGGGATAGTGGGAGCATCCGGAGCGCTGACGGCTACCGGTGCTGCAGGGGGGAGCGGCGAGTGAGGGGGGGGGGGGGGGGGGGGGGGGGGGGGGTGGAGGGGGTGGTGAAAGCAAGGCGGGAAGATGTAGATGAGGGAATGGTGGTGGTGGAAATCCCAGATGAATGTCGAAGAAGGGGGTGGGCCGAGGAAGGGGGAGGAGGGATGGTATCGAGTGAGGCCGCTACCACCGAGGGAGGGTGGACATGAGAACGAAGCAGAAAATAGGGCAACCCAATAGGAAGGGGCGGCCAGCTGGCTCCAGCTATCGGCGACGACAGAGGAGGGGGGTGGCGGACCGAGGAACCACAAAATGAGGGAAGGTGGGGAGGGTCGACCTGTCGTTTGGGTCTACCGCGTGTCGTAACCAGGGAGAACCTCGGCCAGAATGGGCCCGGGATGGAGAGGCGGCGCTCAATCCCTAGGGCGCTCATATATATATATATATATATATATATATATATATATATATATATATATATATATATATATATATATAATTTAGTTTTGAAATAATAAATATATGGAGATATTTTCTAATTCTTTTAAAATAATTTTTCTAGATTAGATATGATATTATACAATAAGTATATATATGTTTATATATTTGGATTATTTATTGTTATAAATTATGTTAAGAAATTTTATTATTTAGAACAGGTTCTTCGAGATATCTTAGTACTTTAGGTTTTTGTTTTAAGAACAAAAAAAAAAGAATTGGTAAAAAAAAGTCCTATCGGTTACTGTTTATTGAACAGTAACCCGAAGAGAAACAGTCGACCCCTTTTTTTTCCTGTGTGTATATATATATATATATATAAGAAATTTTTTTATAAAAAAACCTTAGCCCTCCTGTGTGCCTAGCCGTAGGAGCGCTGCCTGGGCCGCTACCCGCCGCCGGTAGGCCGGCCAGCGCGGCAAAGCAGCAGCTGCACGTGCAAAAGCGGCAACAGCAGCAGTTGGATGTAGCAACATGTCTATTTCACACTTATGGTTCTCCCACCTCGCTCCTCCATTTCTCAAACCACTTGCTCTGGCACGTAGACAACCTAACTACCTTCAAAACCCATTAGGTAGTTTTCTCTAATTCCCGATGAGCGAGACGAAAATCGAGTTCCAGAATCGAAAAAAATTGTGATTTCTGGACGTTAAAAACAATCCCGGAACGCTATTTTGGAAGTCGATTTTTGGACCGAATATCGAAAATTTAAAATACTAAATGAACAGATTTGTAGACAATATGAATGGATTTATAACGAATATTTATTTTTAATTTATACTTCATTAGTTTGTAAATAAAACCAGTTCCAAAACCCCAAAAACTGTTTTTAAAACAACAAAATTATCCGATACGGAGTACGTCGGGACAAACCGGACGACTTGGTCATGAACCGATTGCATCAAAAGGTGTATATGGACTTCGTTTACGTGCAGGCTTTGACGTAATTTGAATTGGTTGCGTGTGCACGACGAATTCAACTCATATCCTTCGAAATTTACCGTATCGGCCTTTTCCAAAAATTCTCAATTACTTTTTGTACGGTCGTCACATCGCGACGAAACTTACGCCATTGGAATCGTATTGCTTTTATGGTCATGTGAGCCATATTTGATGCGATTCTGAGACAGTTGACCGGATTACCATTTTGTGGGCCCCACGATCCGATTCATCGGACATTTTTGTGATCGGCTCATCGAAATCCAAATCTGGACTTACCATTGAGTTCGTATCGTCCAACTAATTTTGTAGAATTGTAGTTTGATGACAACAGAGACTATAGGTTTTGGCATATTTTAGGTGCAAAGCGGGTCCAATGACATATGTCATTTTAACCCAAAATTATTGTTTTGCTCCGGTATCCAAATTGGACTTATGGGTAGACTATCCTAGCTAATTTGACCACTCTGGACACATTGGTGATGTTTGCTTCATCAACTGACAAAGTCTATTAGATTTTTCTCTATATCATATTAATTATAATTAATTCTTGTTTTGTTCGTATCTCGGAATTCGTGAGTCAAAACTGGGATCAGTCGGTTCCAGTGATCTCACATCGCTAAAATTGACAAAGTGACCATGTGGATCGCCAAGATAAGATTGTTAACCTTGCGGTTGATCATATTGTCTCGATTTACGTATTGTAAGTTTTCATGGTATGAATTACGAGATACAAGCTTAATATTTTAAACCTAGAATTTGTAATTCATGTTATTAACAAAAAGTAAATATTATAGAGAGTAGTGTGACCTAGTTCTAGACTGTATGATTAATAAGTTGCTTGGATAACATAGGGAATACACGACTTAGAATGACCCAAGCTTTCTAGGTAGGGGTGGTTAGTCATATTTGTATTTGGTGTGTGATACATATTTGTTTATGATTTGGGTTGATAGATATCACATGGAGTATGACTCATTGGTTTATGCATAGTTGGTTAAATTTTGTTACCTGCAGTCTCAGCACGGATTGGACAAACTCCAAGAAAGTATACCTTGCCGAACTTATACAATATTTACAAGTTTTCTTTTTCTATGTTATTTTTCTTATCATATGGTTACATGCTTCTCACATTGTATCTGGTTTATTGTCTACTTGTTTTCTTCTTATATATGCGCGTAGAATTGTTCCCATTTTTCACTAGTGTTTGTCGTATTAGATTTTCTTATTCTTATATATTTCTTGAGATTGTCATTGTCCAGTACTATGTCACTATATCCTTGATTGACTTCACCTGAGTTTGACTTGACATGATCTTGTATTCCATTAGGAGAGGAGATTGATACTAGAATTAGCTACTTGACCATTCTCGATTGGGAGTTACTTAAATTGAAATACCATTGAGACATACAATAGATTGGGAGTATTTTGTATTGTACTACTCTCTATAAAATTTATTTAATTTATTATTATCCACATCTAGTGTTACACTTCTCTATGATATGTCATTTCTTATATTGTCTTCCTTGTATTTTGTTGTCTTCCATACATGTTATTTATTGTCATATTAGGCATGATTTTATGTATCTTGCTACGTTTCTCTGAGGACCTGGTGATCTCTCGAGATTATTGTTGGTTTTCTTTCAAGTTATTATTGAGATATAACATAGGCATAGTGGGGTCTACATCTTTGGAATCTTCAGGTATCGTTAGTTAGTGCCATCTATTTTGTTCTTTCTTATTTATTTTCTTTCTTAGTTCATAGTATAGTTAATGTTGTGGATGACATTATTATTACATGGACACATGTTCTGAATTACACAGCTTATACGTGTTTGAGTCGGACTAGAGTCTGGTTAAATATGTAGCAGGCATGTTGTCGTATCATATTCTTACATATTTTGGGACTGGGACATGACAGGCTAAACTACCAAAGGTGGCAACAGTGGTATGGTATTGCCATATTAGTGCGTTGAGCCATCAACAATTGATGTATGTTTTGCCTTATAGCATGCTTGTCTTTGACTGCGGCTTCGATTATCTTAGGATGTTGCTTAGTACTTCCAGATATTGTGGCATCATGCTCATCACCAATGGCATATACACTAAGCTCTTTATGACCCATGGAGGAGTAGTAGATTGGACTATGTAGCTAGAGTCTACATTATCCGTCTTTGATCCATGAAGAATGCTACACCCTGGGAAGTCAGCTTCAAACTCTGAGGAGTGGTTACTTTGTATTTCAGAAAGTACGCTCCTTTGGGAACGAGTATTCTCGTACACTCCTTCAAAAGATTCAATAATTTGCTCGAATCTCTTTTGGATGGCTGATGTTGAGGTGTTTCGTCATGAACACCTCCCACCGTGGGATAGTCTTAACGCCATGTAAATAGGAGAAAATGGCAATTCCTCCTCCTTATCATTTCTATGTAAAACAGGAGAAAAGTAAAATATAATTGGTCAAACACAGACCATTTAGTAGTAGATGGTTCAGTTGCTTTTGAACAACAACAATAGATTACAAATTTGTAGCAGTGATAATAGTGCTCGTTTGGAAGCGTCATTGTAGAAACAAAATTTTCTTTTTCTTTACGCTTCTGCGTAAGTATAGTATGTAAATCAGAGAGGAAGGGAAGAAGAAGTAAGCATATTTTTCCTCTGTACGTATAACTTCATGCTCAAGTCTAGCATATTATGCGCACGTACAATTTCTCGTTTGCTACATGCGTAATTTTTGTGTGCGAAAGATGAGTCTTCTTTGCTGACTTCTTTTGTACGCACTAATACAAGTCAGGGCATGGAATCTCGAGATTCCACATCTTCATACTTCGTGGAGTTTGGAAAGCTCCTTTTCTACGTCAGCTATGGGATGCAGAAAGTGCGCACAGGCACTTCTTTTACCACAGAATTGACTAGACAATAGAGTCTATGCTTGTGTTGCATTATACATTGGACTGACATGCAGGGACTTGGTTGTCTGAGCATGAGCAACCCTCTGAACATCTATTTAATTCCTCTGCCAAAGAATGGTTGGGTCGCCCCTAGTTTGTTGTTGTGAAGTCGTAGTAGTTTCTTTCCCTTAGGTGACACACTAGCGTGGCTAAGGGTGTTATCCATCAAGTCACAGACTGGGGATAGGAGACAAGCACTATCATCGAGCGACTTATCAGTCGAAGAATTTTTTTTTACCTCTTTTCCCTTATTGGCAACAACATCGGGATAAGAGGAGCAGGGCTTTGGCAACCAAGTCTTGCGAACTGGACAACCAACGCCTTCTGCGTTATGCCAACCAACACTATGTCGAGTTGAGCCACTATCTTCTCATTAAATGAGAAGGTCATCCCTAGAAGAGTCACCATTTTGTTTGTCGTGAAAAAAAAGTTGAACAAAATTTTGTATTACAAACATTAAGAAAAAGTACAAAAATCCTATACAATAATCTAAGTACAAATTCTGAAAAAGTAGTAGTTATAGACATCTGATATACGGTTGAGCACTTTACTCCTTGGAGTACAAGACATAGGTAGAAGAAGAAGATGCTAAGTCTCGAACACTTGGGGAACTTGATGGCTAGAAGGCTCTAGCAGTAGCATGTAAGGCTTATGTTTCTTTCTTCTCTATCTCCCCCTGACTATGGAATGACACTGATTCCATATTTATAGCATTCAAAAACGGTTATATGATCATGTGTCACGACCTGCACCCGATATAAGGGTACGAGTGCATGGTACATCCAGTCTACGCGGTATTATCAACGGTAGAATGTTGTCTAGGTCAATAATGCTAACTAATCCCATCTTATGAATATATATATATATATATCATAACCTGTCAATAATATATCAACTCCAAAAGGAGGACAATATAATGATAATATCCATACTCAATCACAACAAATTATAAGGAAGATAAATGGCTCGATAATGATATAAGAGAGAAGAAAATTCTATAGTCACAATGTAGGAGAGATGCATAAACTAATATAATCCCAAGTCCTAAATCTACATCTAGATAAACCAGCATCCCAGTGCACCATATCCAAAATATATATATACAACTCATATAATGTCCCGGAAACAAATTCGGTCATTCTAGGGTAAAAAATTTGAACTGCAAACCTAACTAAACTGTTGATGGGTCTGCCCCTGGGTCTCCTGAGCTCCGTAATGTGTTGAAGCGAAGCACATTTCTAATAGCAATTCTAATACATGATAAAGACTATAAAACTATAAATAGTAGTGCGATATATGATGAAAAGGAATCGTTAAACCACGACACAAAAAATGTAGTGAAATAGATAAGTAAGACAGTAAAGAGAACCATATAAATGAAAACTAATAAAGGAATTAGGCTAAACATGTATCCAGCAAGTATGAAAATATCTAACACGTATAACGAGTCAGCAAGGTAAAGTGAGACTAGAAAGACAGCTCCTATCTAGTATATTTTGAAATACCACTTTCAACATGTAAACGGCTAGGGGGTAATGTACGGCATCTCGCACATGCTCCACGTGCGAGTGATATCTTTCCTGATTAGACTAGAGGGGTGATTCCAGCACGAGTGATTCCAGATTTTGGGCGTGTTTACATGTATACTAAGGTATCCCCCCCGACAAGTATTAAATGGATACCAGATCCAGACATGTAGCAAGATACAAGACCAGTCAGAAATACAAGTGATGCCAGTAAGAATGGTGATGCCTGTAAGTGAGTCCTAATATACCGATCCAGCATGAAACAACGTACCTAAAGGTGAATCCATGTAATAATACTCCATGTGTCTATCGTGTCAAGCATCAAGTAAAACAGTACTATAACATGAATCATAGAAAATATCAGCAAGGAAACAATCAGAGAATGTACTCGCCTGTGGTCCTGAGCAATGTGTGAAGATCAATATCCAACATATAGTCAAAAGACCTAAATATGAAATATCAATATAAATTGGTGTCTTGATGAGATACTCATCGATATCTAATATGAAATGTGATTTCTAGGTCAATTTTAGGTCATGGAAGTTAAACTAGGTCAATACCTTGTTTCTATGGTTAGACTAGGTCAAAATGCCAAAAGGATTGCTTTTAGGGTCAAACTAATCAACACTAGCCAAAACTATGTCACTTCTAACTTTATAGGCCAATATTAGTCAATCTAATTAATATCGCTAAGTATTGAATAAAACATATAACATATAACATATAACATATATATATATATATATATATATATATATATATATATATATATATATATATATATATATATATATATATATATATATATCACATCTACTTATGTTAGTTATATAAAATATATATATATATATATATAACTAACATAAGTAGATGTGATATATATATATATATATATATATATATATATATATATATATATATATATATATATATATATATATATATATCACATCTACTTATGTTAGTTATACTCATTATCTATTACCACATGTATCTACCTATACCATGTATGCATATGTAACCATATCTTTGGTTAACCAAGATACCATATGCCTATACCATATCATATCCCTATGTTATATAGGTATACCCATATCTACATCTACACTAAAACTATTGCCCATGTTACAAGAAATATACTAATACCTTGGTATACCTCATTACCATTACTCTTACCTTTCCTTCATATCTAGCTTCCCTATGTACCCATGTACCTAATTTACATATGCATGTGTAGCTACATGTCAGTCCTATAGGATTATCTTAGATATCTAAGCCTATACACATATACACAACTAAGATACACTAACACACACTCATAAATCTCTCTCTCTCTCTCTCTCTATATATATATATATATATATATATATATATATATATATATATATATATATATATATATATATATATGTATCCCTCCATGCATATGTAGTATCCCCCACATATCTGCTACCCTCATCTATCTGCACAACCCTGTAGAACCACTACATACCTATAGCCTACATTCCTCTCACAATGCAAACTCCTAAAGTTTCTATGCTTATGAATGTCTGCAATGAATGACACGCTGCTACCCATATGTGCCACTACCGACTTTCACATTGCCTAGTAACTAGGACGGCACACATGCAATTTCCACCCTTTGAGGAGTACCTCCAACCCTATAGAAATCCCCTAAACTGATCACACCTGGGTGACACATACACACAACATACAGGGACTGCTGCTTTTTCCTAATATCTTTATACATATGACATTGGAAATCCTCCACACTACAGCATCCCAATACCTACTATTATTTGTAGAAGACAATTTCCTCCCGACCTGACAATATGGCCTACACACTACAAATCTGCTACCTATTGGACACTAGTACACACATTAACACATAAGTGATGTTCCCTGCACCCTAACGCACTCACTCACACACTCTAACTAACATATATCCCTACAGGAAACTAACCACACTTCTACACTACAATCCCCTAGATACTGTAGTAGCTGTCTAGTACTCCCTGTAGGACTGAATACTCAAACCTCTACATACCTGCATAGATTTCTCTTTACCACTGCCAAAAAAAACCCTGCATCTAAGCCTGCTGCACTCCCTATAGCTGCTACTGTAGTGGTTACTACTGCTGCTCCAATTGCATCTATTGTTGCTGCTGTTATACTGCAGTAGCTATTGCTGCTACTATTTTATGCAGCAGCAATGCTACATGCTACTGTAGGCAGCAACGAAGAAGTTGTGCTGCTGTTGACAGCAAGATACACTACTGGTGTTGTCGACAGATGCACCTTAAGCAATTTCACCCATTCCACTACTACCTATCTACCTATATGAAATATATATGCTCACATACACATATATCTATATGTATATAAATATACATATATAACTATCTATGTATATATGCATACCCCCAACTGGTATCCTAAGCTACCCCTTACTATGACACACACCATATGCATACACATAGACTCAATTGATGTTCACATAGGCTAATGCACAATCATATATATATATATATATATAGATACTTGTACATTTATATAGATATCTATCCCTTTTAGTCTAGAGTGTCAACATGATACCAAATTGGTATCCTACATAAATATATGATACGTAAAGGCAACTTGATATATATGACACTCACCTACATGCATAACATCAAACACTTGGTGTGCACCACCCTAGTATCGCACCGATCTATAAAACTCTTGTGATACGCCCAAGATACCTATACCAAACTTTGTTCGAACCTATCCAAATCACATGAGCATGTCTAAAATATAAATTAGAGCCTAATTAGAGCAATACATAGCTAATACAATGCGTCGTGGAGAATTTGATACGTGTGCCACAAGTGTTGGAGAGAAAAACCTCCAAAATGACTCTGTGTCCTAGTATATCATGACACGGCCTACTCGTATCCAATTGTAGACACGTATCTAGCCCACACAACCAAAATAGGTCTAATTAGATCTATAAATTACCAAATGAAAAAAATACTTGGTGCACCAATCTCGGATTTGTTCCACATTGGGCATAAAACTCAATGTAATTTCCACATAAATGGCCATTGGAGGCTAATTCTTCCTCCTACAGGTAATTCTACTCCATGGGTGCATTTCTAATGGTCAAAATGCACAATTAGAGTCTACATAGTGGAGAAATTAAGATGTATACCTATTAGGAGATGTATTCCCAATGTAAAGCCCGATGGATATGGTTCGAACATGAACTCCTAGCCAATAGCCTCCTCCCCTAGTGCTCACCAAGCTCCTATGTTCCTCCAAGGAATGGAAATGAAGGGAATTGGGGGAGGAATTGCAGGAAATTTGGATAAAGGAAGTATCAATTTGGGGAAGAACACCTAAATGATAATTAATGGCACAATGAAGAAGAAGAGAGAAAAAGACTCTCCCTATTAATTAGGGTCGGTCACTCCATGATCTCCTTCCATGACAATGCAAAGTGTCCAACGTGCCCCTCTAAGTTGTCATAAAGGCTAAATTAATTAATAGAAGGTTCTAATCCTACTATGGTAATTACTCTAATCCTTATTTATTAAATGGAATGATTTAATGGAGTCTAATTGGGTCTAGTCTAAAGTGTTGGTCCATGTGTCATAAATCTAATCAGGTTCACTAATCATGGGTCCAATAAATAGGCTAGTCCACTAACCAATATAACTATTACTATGATTAATTAATTATAACATATAAATAATATGAATGACAACATACCCCTAATCTAGAAGTGTGGCAGTGACAACTCTACCCTCTTTAAAATAATTTTGTTCTCGAAATTAAAAGATGAAACTTGTACTAGAACACAATCAGAACAAGAAGAACAACACCTCAAGGCTTGAAGAGATAAGGGTGTGGTTCACTCATCTAGTCTCGACTCTCTAGGTAGTTATAACCTAGCGACCATGATTCCTCACTATGATCATAACCTTAGTCTAACTATGATCTAAGGAAAATCATTAGCTACAAACACACATCATACAGTCTTATTGAAAATAATAATTCATAGTTATAAATCATACATGATTAAGACCTCTACCTATCATGACATTGCAATCTATATCATGGGTTCTAGCATGGAAATCACCAAATGCAATTTAAGGTACTATAAAATCAAACAGATCAAGGATCGTGAAAGAAAGAAAGGAACAAGACCGCCAATCCATCACATGCAGCATCGGTCTCCTCGACCGTCATCGCAAAAGCCCTACCCTACTGAGGAGCTCCTCTTTGATGGTGTGGGATATTTCTTGTGCTACAAGTGGCCTTGATGGACCTTGTTGATCTGGTGCTCCACCAAAAGGAGGTACAGCGGGACAATCAAGCATCTTGTGTGCAGCTGACCCACAAAACAGGCATACCTTAAGCCTTCTCCTACAAACCTCCCAAGTATGCCCAGGCTTCCTGCACTAGGCACAAGTGTGTACTCGCTGCATCTGCCTTTGAGGATGCTGTTGAACCGGAGCTATAGTTGGTGGGTGATACTCCTGCTAGGGCTGGAAGACTCCCTTCTGAATATGGAGCGCTTTGTCGGTCTCGCACCGCCACTAGCACCACTCAAAACATCGCTGCCTCTCTTAGGTCTGAGGTCCAAGTCCATCTCAGCAATCTGAGCATCCATCAAGATGTCCTCGAAAGTAGTTGTGCGATGCCCAAAATTGCATGACGTGACCTCTCTGTTTAGATCTTTCATGAACTTTCGGGCCCGATCTCCTGGGTCTCGAACCATGCTCTTCGCAAAATGGCTCAACAATAGGACTCGATGGCATACTCATCGACTGACATGCTCCCCAAAACCAAGTCATGGAACTCACTCTCCAAGGCTCCCGGTGCTACGTCAGGAAAGAACTTCTTCTTGAAAAGCTTCTTGGGAGCCTCCCAAGTAAGTTCTGTCACGGTAAGCCTGGGCTCCGTGCGATACCAAGTGAGTGAAATGTTAAATAAGACTATCGGTCACCTCTACCTGTAAACTCTCGGTAATCAAAGACAAATGTACAATTCTCTCATTATCCTCCAACCAGTCATTTGAGTAGAGTATCCCCTCGATATCTTTGAACTCCCAAGGCGACCTCCTATTGAAGTCCACTAGGGTCCCTGGCCTCGGTTGCTGCTGGAATGAAGCAACAAGAGGCTGGACAAGTGCCACCTTCTCAACTGCAGCTAATGACAACTAGTAGGCACTCTCAAAACTCTGGCACATTACTTCAGCCTGCCGCTACTATGCCTCGACCTAGGCTCTCTGAGCCTTTATCATATACTGCAATAATGCAAACATCTGCGTTGCCTCAATCAATGCTAGAGGTGGCTGAAGAATACCCTCTGGCTCCACAGGAACAACCCTCTGAACAAGTGGAGGAGTGTCCCCAAAAGTAGCTGAAACTCTCACAAGAACGGAAGAAGTAGTCGGAGCAACTCCTGCAGCCGGAACATAGGGTCAAGTGGTAGCAGATCTCTCAGAAGCTCTTGCGGGTCCAGAACGACGAGATCAAGTCTTCGGCGGCATCTTGAAGACAGATCAAACAAAGGAAGTCAATATGACATAAATAAAATATTATCAAGGAAGGACAGGAATTGAGAAAGATAGTAATCAAATAAAATAGAATAGAAGATAGCAATTTCAATCCCTAAGAGTCGAGCATGTTCTATACTGAAAGTAAAATAATCGAACATTTCAGGATATTTAGAGCTGATAAACAGAGAACCAATCTAGAATAGAATCTGATAGTCATAGTTTTGTGCCCAAAAATCATGTTATCCAGAATCTTCGCCCCGCCAGTCAGCATAGCCGCGATAACTCACGGTTCCATATTTAAGGTATACACATATCTAAACTTATGTTGTTCGGAATAACCGTCTTGCCAATTAGCATGGCTGCGAGAAATCCTAAATTCCATAACTAAGATATATATATCCAAAAACATGTGATCAAGAATTTTACCTTGCCAGCTAATATGGTTACGGTAAACTCTAGACTCCATAAATATGGACGACTGCAATCCTCATTGCCTCGCCTAGTATGTACTACCAGAATATATCCTTGATATAGTCCATAAACTCATCTGGGAGGTAGGATTCTCAAGATCAGTCTAGGAATCCTATCAGGAAAACCTATTTGTGATCGAGTATCAAACTTCCTAAAATATTCTATGGTTTACAATCCTATCCTAGGGCAGGCTCACAGTAGTACGGCTAAGCCTAAGTACTACCATGACTTTGCACTATTTTTGAAGATTGACCTGTATGGGCCACCACAAAAATGTGTCATAACCTGCATCTGGTATAAGGGTACGAGTGCATAGGTATGTCCAGCCTATGTCGCAACATCGGCGGCAGAAGGCTGTCTAGGTCAACAATTCTAACTTAGCCCATCTCATGAATATATATATCATAACATGTAATAATATCTCAACTCCAAAAGGAGGACAATATAATGATAATATCCATACTCAATCACAATAACCATAAGGAAGATAAATGGCTCGATAATGATTAAAAAGAAAAAAAAATCTATAGTCACAATATAGGAGAGATGCATAAAGTAATATAATCCCAAGTCCCAAGTCTACGTCTAGATAAACCAACATACCAGTGCACCATATCCAATATATATATATATATATATATCTATATATATATATATATATATATATATATATATATATATATATATATATATATATATATATATATATATATATATATATATATATAGAGAGAGAGAGAGAGAGAGAGAGAAATAGAATATATATATATATATATATCTATATATATATATATATATATATATATATATATATATAACTCAGATAATATTCCAAAAACAAATTCTGTCATTCTAGGTAAAAATATAAACTGCATATCTAACTAAACTGCTTGATGTGTCTGCCCCCTGGGTCTTCTGAGCTCCATAATGTGTTGGATACATGGCCTCATACTTATCATCTAAAAATGTTATCTAGTCAGGATTGGAGCAAAGCATATTTCTAATAGCAGTTCTAATACATGATAAAGACTATAAAACTGTTAATAGTAGTGTGATACATGATGAGAAGGAGTCATTAAACCATGACACAGAACATGTAGTAAAATAGATAAATAAGACAGTAAAGAGAGCCATGTCAATGAAAACTAATAAAGGAATCGGGCTAAACATGTGTCCAACAAGTATGAAAATGTCTAACACGTATAATGAGTAAGCTAGATAAAGTGAGACCAGAAAGACTGCTCCTATCTAGTATGTTTTAAAATACCACTTTTGACATGTAAACGGCTATGGGGTAATGTATAGCATATTGCACGTACTCCACGTGCGTGTGCTATATTTTCTGATTAGACTAGAGGGGGTGATTCCAGCACGAGTGATTCCAGATTTTGGGTATGTTTACATATCTACTAAGGTATTTTTTTTGCCCGACAAGTATTAAATGGATACCGGATCTAGACACGTAGCAAGATACAAGACCAGTCATAAATATAATTGATGCCAACAAGAAAGGTGATACCTGTAAGTGAGTCCTGATATGCCGATCCAGCATGAAATAACGTATTGAAAGGTGAATCCGTATAATACTACTCCATGTGTCCATCGTGTCATTATCAAGTAAAATAGTACTATAATATGAATCATAGAAAATATCAGCATAAAACTATCAGAAAATGTACTCGCCTGTGGTCCTGGGCAATGTGTGAGGATCGATATCCAAATAGAGTTACAAAGACCTAAATAAGAAATATCAATGTCAATCGGTGTTTTGGAGTGATAATCATCGATATCTAATTTGAAAATAATTTATAGGTCAATTTAGGTCATGGAAGTCAAACTAGGTCAATACCTTGTTTCTATGGTCAAACTAGGTCAAATTCCCTAAAGGATTGCTTTTAGAGTCAAACTAGTCAACACTAGCCAAAACTAGGTCACGCCAGTTTCTAGGCCAATACTAGTCAATTTAGTTAATATCACTAGGATTGAGTATAACTATATATTATATATATATATATATATATATATCAATATATATATATATATATATATATAAATATATATATATATATATATTAATATATATATATTATATATAATATATATAGATAACATCTACTTATGCTTATTATCTATTACACATGTATCTACCTATACCATGTATGCATATGTAACATTTATCTTTGGTTTACCAAGATACCATATGCCTAAACCATCATATCCCTATGTTATATAGCTATAACCATATTATATCTACATAAACCTATTACCCTGTTACAGGCATATACTAGTACCTTGGAATACCTCATTACCCTTACTCTTACCTTTCCTCATATCTAGCTTCCATATGTACCATGTCCCTAATTGACAAAAATGTGTAGCAACATGTTAGTCCGACAGGATTATCTTTGATATCTAGGCCTATACACATATACACAACTAAGATACACTAACATACATCATAAATCTCTCTATATACATATATATTTGTATCCCTCCATGCATATGGAGTATTCTCCCATATCTGCTGCCCCCATCTCACTGCACAAACTGCATAACCACTTCATACCTTAACCTACATTCCTGCCATAATGCATACACCTAAAGTTCTATGCTCATGAATGTCTGCAATTAATGACACACAACTACCCATCTGTGCCACTACGCACTATAACATTGCCTAGTAACTAGGACTGTACACATGTAGTTTCCAACACTGCTGAGGAGTACCTCCAACCCGTAGAAATCCCCTAACAAGATCGTACCTGGGTGACACACACACACAACATACAGGGAATGCTACTTTTTTCTAATATCTACACATATATGACATTGGAAATCCTATGCACTGCAGCATCCCAAGACATGTTTGTAGCAGACAATTGTCTTCCAACTAACAATATGGCCTGCACACTACAAATCTTTACCTATTGGACACTAGTTACACATACTAACAATAACTGATGTGAACTGCACCCTAACACACCCACCCACACACTAACTAAAACACATATCCCTACAGGAAACTAACTACACTTCTACATTGTAATCCCCTAGATACTGCAGTAGTTGTCTAGTGTTGTAACCCATGTTTCTCGAATTTTCAAAATTTACTTTTCTAAGTATTTTTAGAAATAAATTCTCTTTAAATCGTGTAGACGCTATTTTGTAATTATTTTGTATTTCAAAAATTAATAATTTGAAACTACTATTTTTTAATAAAATATTTATTCTTGAAAATTCATTATTTTGTATTACAAAAGATGTTAATTTTGGAATTCTAAATATGGGTTTCGAAAGTGGTTTGGAAAAAAAATAAATAACTTTCTATTTAAAAGATTTGTTAAAATATTTTAAATATAATTTTGGATTATAATATTATATTTTATTATCTTGATGACATAGATATTAATTAATTAATTATTTGATATTTAAATTTGTATGTTTGAAATATTTGATATATTAAATTGTTGATTTAAATTAATATTACCATCTAAAATGGATTACGATTAGACTAATTCGAATTAAAGACTTATTTGATTTAAATTAAAGGGGGATTTGTCTCCAAGGACGAATAATCCTTATCGGATTAGGAGTTCAATCCTATTTAAGGAGGTCTTTCTCCTAATTTTCCATCTCCTATCATCCTACCAGCCATAACAAAATACCATCAACACAATCATATGTGTTCGTGCACCGAGTTCGTGTCCACCAAATTTTCTTCTATTGTTTATACATATACGGACACACCCCGACACTTCATCCCCAACCTCGACACATACAAGCAAAAACTCATCAAAACCTAAACCCTAAAACTTAATGCTAATCTGGATGCCACTCTCCCTCGCTCCGATGACCCACTTTGCCGAGCACAGCACCACCCTGTCATCTCCTTCGACTTCGACAAACAACGCTGCCACCACTTACTGTCTGACGCCCAGCAGTGACCAACTATTATCCCAGTCAGTCGGCGCTCCCCAACCACTGCCCCATCTCCATCGACAACCGCCACCACTACTACTATCATCATACAACAGAGACAACTACAACACCCATCACCACCATCATGACAAGCCAACGCCACCGTTACGACCGGTCAACTCCGGTCGCCGACCCAAGCACCAAAACCACCGTCACTACTACCTGACATCCGACGACCATCCCATGCTTCTCCGGCAAAAACTCACACAGCCCCGTCGAAGATCACTGGGTGTCGTGCATTTCCTTCCATTCTTGAGCGATCACTTCCTTCCAGCAGCCTTGGCCTTCCGCTTCCCCACCCGACATCCCATCCCCACATATCTCGAACCCCGCTCTCCTGTCACCTCGGTGAATACGGGCCACTCTCGATCATCCCCGGAAAAACCTCGACAACCGTCACTAGCCACTCCACCCCAACAAGCACCACCAGATCTGCACTACCCCGACCAAAATCTCTACCGCACCCAGCCCTGTCGTAGCTGGATCTGACGAGCCTCGACTGGCGCTCGACTCCAGAGCATATGGCCGAACCCAAAGCGCCAAATGCCATGATCGAGGAGCGGCACCGAGCGCCGACTCCAATGCCTCGGTGAGCGAGCCCCTTTTCTCTCCCTCCACTCGATTTTTATTCTCTCTTTAATTGTAAGAGAAGGAATGACGGATTTTTATT
>JANAVB010034420.1:17038320-17045820 GCA_029216955.1 Iris pallida
GCTAATCTCGACCAAAACATCGCTAACTTAAGTTAGCGACGTTTCCAGCGACGTTTTGGAAACGACGGAAAAAAAGCGTGTCGCTAATCGAGAAAACGTCGCAAAACGTCGCTATGGCGACGTTAGTTAGCGACGCTAATAACGTCACTAAATAGCGACGTTATTTGCGACGTTTTCTCGTGGTCGCCGATTAGCGACACATTAGCAACGTTTTTTCGACGATGTGGTGGCATCAGATTGTTTGCCACGTCAACAATTTAGCGACGTTTCTAGCGACCTTTATATACGTCGCTAACAGTTAGCGACAATATAAACGTCGCTAAATTGAAAAAAAATTAAAAAAAAGAATCCATAATGCAAATATACAATCCAAAATACAGAATCCAATCCAATCCAAATACAGAATCTAATCCCTGGGTTCGCCGACCCCTTCGGTGGAACACTCAACACCGGCACGCCCAATACAATCCAGAATAACCAAAAATAATTGGTCGTCTCCTCAAGTCCTCTCGGAACATCACAATATGCATCACACATCACACATCACACAAACCATATACATCACAATATGCATCACACATCACATAAACCAATATACATCACACACCAAAAAACAAATATCCATCACAATATCCAAATGAGATATATCCATCAAAACAAACATCCATCACAATATCCAGAGGAGATATATCCATCAAAACAAATATCTATTAAATATCGGTTGTCAGAAATAAGTCTTCTGGAAACAAATCCAGTCAATATATGTATCTACTGTCGTCTATGCTGGGGCAGATAGAACTCCCTCAGCCAGCGCGCATAAGTAGGATCCACGGCAGCCAAATCAATATCCAGAGGAGATGGATGACTGGAACTCCCGGTGAAACTTCCCTCTGGTGCCACCTCCTCTTTCACAGCTCTCTCGGCTTTAGGAATTACTTCTAGAGCAGCTCTTTCGGTGGAACTGCATAAAATACAAAAAATTCAATTTTTTGCCAAGTGTGAGAACGGATGGCTCAGAATACAATCCAAAATTCATTCTAGCATACATTAGTGTGAATCATCTATGTTCTGTACATATGGTGTAGTATATGTTCTTATCGAATCTAGTATCTAAAGGATATAACAGAATCAAGATGAACCCACATAATGTAATACTAAGACATCATCTACTACTAAAAGATATAGTGATAGGTTGTCGTATCATGATTGCCGAGGGATGAGGGTCGAAGGACAGTCAACTTTATCTACGACTACATAGTTTCTGCCTCGCCAGTCGAATGGCTGCAGGGACTATGTCCTGATCACCATGCCGTACCGTAGATAAATGCAAATGGAGCTGGAGCTGGAGCTGGAGCTGCAGCCAAGTACAGAATCTATAATACAAAATATAGAATCCAATCCCTGGGTTCGCCAAAAATACAAAACAAAGATTGACACATAGTACTAATTCATATCTATTTTAAGTGTGAGAACGGATGGCTCAGAACACAACCCAAAATTTATTCTAGCATACATTAGTGTGAATCATCGATGTTCAGTACATATGGTGTAGTATATGTTCTTATCGAATATAGTATCTGAAGGATATAACAGAATCAAGATTAACCCACATAATGTAATACTAAGACATCATCTACTACTAAAAGATATAGTGATAGGTTGTCATATCATCATTGCCGAGGGATAAGGGTCGGAGGACAGTCAACTTTATCTACGGCTACATAGTTTTCTGCCTCGCAAGTCTAATGGCTGCAGGGACTATATGTCCTGATCACTATGTTACCAATTAACCAACCAACAAAATTACTTGTTACAAATATCGGCACTATCGGTGCATTCGAATCGGAGTATCACATTTTTCGGTGTCGGAAAATAAATAATTATTACTAAATTATCAGATTTTTTGGCACTATCGGTGCCCCTGACCAAGCCCCCCGTACCCCTCCCCCCTATACCACCCCTAACCCTAACCCGAACCCTATCCCTAACCCTTCCCCCACCAGCCCCCCTCCCCCACCAGCCCCCCCTCCCCTCCCCAGCCCCCCTCCCCCACCAACCACCCTAACCCTAACCCTAACCCTCCCCACAGCCCCCCCTCCTCACCCCCACCCATAACTCGAACCCTAACCCTCCCCTTCCCCCATGCTTTCCTCCCCCAGCCGCCCCCATCCCTACTGCCGCCCTCATCCCCCCACCCCCATGCTCCCCTCCCCCAGCTATCACACCCCGATCCCGCTAGGGTTGTCCGTCTTACCTGGATCCCTACGGGATCGATCGTCCTCGCTAAGGCGTGATGCCGTGCAAGCCTAAGTTGCGCTTGCACAAGGCCATGTACCTGCACAAAAAAACTAGTCAAGCAAAAACACACACACGCTGTAAACCCTCTAAAATTTTTACTACAATTTTTATTTTTGGTGTTAATTTTGTTTTTCGTATTTATACGTCGCGTACGAGTTCGCATCTTTCTTATTTGCTCGACGAGTACGAATATGTGCGAGCGTACATATTTTTACTTGAAAAATATTTTTATTTTTATAGGAAAGTACATGTTCAAATAAATATAATAAATATTTTATTTTATAAAAGAGTTATTTTGTTCGTCGTTTAAAAATAAGTAGTGATTTGGAAATTTGTGATTATATGAAATGTATTCCAAATATTTTGCAAAAATGAAAATTTGTTTATTAATATATTTTGTTATTTGTAAAAGCTATTTTATGAGTTAATATTTATCTTGAATTTCGAAATTAATTAATGCTATATTTTAATAATTACGAAAAAGATATTTAAAATTTTGTTTTACTTAATATTTGAATTATTTTGATAATTTAAATTCGAAAAGATTTTATTTGCCTTAAATTAAATGGCTTTTAAATTTAAGATAGGGTTTATTTATATTGAATTAGATTTTAAATCAATTTAAATTAGTATGGAATCTATCTATTGGGGATTTAATCAAATCCTAATCCTTATCCTAATGGAAATTCCTACCTCCTATAAAAGGAGAGGTACTCCTCCATAATTTCCTACCACAACCAAAACGTGCATCGTGTCCGTGCCCCTTCCCATCCAATATATTTTGTTCTTTTACATATACAATCTGTCAACTTCCCCCCTTCCGACATGCCGGACGATTGCTACCTCCCAGACCCGATCACCCCGTCATCACGGAGAACCACCGCAATCACTACTGTCCCGATTCCACCACCTTCATGTTATCACTGCCACCCGCGACGTCATCATCATCATCCCCTTCGCCACCACCATCTCCGCCATCGTCGTCACCACGTCTGTCACCACACAGGCCGCCAACCCCCTATTTTCACCAACATTACAAACACCATCGCCACCATCATCGTAATCAAACCATACCACCAACCACCACCCCCGGCTTTCATCGCCACCATCTTCCCGACTGACCACCAACATCACCTACACTGCCACCTTCCACTTCATCCACGACCGCTACACCCAAACCCCATCACCGCCTTCACCACCATGATAATCATCACTCCGGCCACCGGCCAAAAACTGCCACCACCGTCGCCATCAGAAATCCCAAAATGCTACGACCACCAAAAATAAAGTAAGGGCAGAACCCTCACCTCTGCCGCGCCGGGCCGCGCTGGCGACCTCGTCCACGCGCTGCCCTGTCGCCGGCGTCCTCCTCTTCCACCATCGCAATAGCCCCAAGCTCTCGCAGCCTCCGCCGTGCCATCGGAAACCCTCATCGCCAGCGTCCTCCTCCAGCCGACCGCCTCGAACTCCGCCTCCGCTCGTGAACGACCGAGCGCGTCGTCGAGGCCGGCCTCAGCCAGCCGAGCTTCCCCCTCCGTGCCACTTCCTCCTCCGCGCGCCATCGGAGCGCTGCCACCCGTCCGCCTCGGCGAAACCCCGCTCCGGACGCCGCCGTGCCTCGCCTGCCGCAGTTGGTCACCTCCGACCACCGCGGACCGCCGTTGTCAACCCCTACACAGCCACGAAGGTGAGAACCCCCTCTTCTCCACTTCTCTCCTTCTAGTTCTTCCCCTTTCTAATTTCGAAATGGTGTATTGGGAAAGCCAACAGTACGGGGAAGAGTATAGTATGGTTTAGATTAAGTAGTTATTAATATTATTAATAATGTTATTATTACTTCATTATATTATTATTATTATTATTATTATTATTATTATTATTATTATTATTATTATTATTATTATTATTATTATTACTTACCTCTCTCTCCCTCTATTTCTATATTCATTTATTTTTATTTTAGCTTTTATTATTTATTTAATTAATTCTTTCTTAAACACATATGCAATAAATAGTATATAAGAATTTAGTTGTATTTATATTAGGTTGTATGGCTAGTAATAAATAAATTATTCAAGAAATTTTATATGTTTTCAAAATTATTACCATAACAAATATAGATTTGGCTTAGACTAAAAAAATATTATTTTTGCTTTTACTTGAAAAAGGGTATTTCCAAGTTAAATTTAGTTTTCTATAAAATATATATATATACTAATTTATTCTCGAATATGTTATTATATCTTACTATAAAGTAGTACAAAGTGATGGTTTTTCTAGTATTTGGAAAATATTTTCCTAAGTATTGTGGACTAATAAAGCTAGTTTTCAAAAAGTTATAAATAATTTTAAGACTAGTATATATATATTTCTCCCCTACAAATTTCTTCTCGATTTTCACCATTTGTCACGACTGATCCCTCGTTCCTATTTTCATGCAATTTTGGACCCTTACGCATCAAACATGGCTATCAGACAAACATGACTTGTCGGAGCATCGCACCACCCCAGGCGACCCACCAAGCAAGATACATTGCCATCTTGTACTTATATTTGATTTATGATATTTTATATGTTGCTAGTGTTTTACATTAGTAAGAGTGTGTCCAAGTATGACTTGGGTGCCATCGATATGTATATCGATGTTTGTGTGTGTGCGTGTGTGTGTGGACCATATGTGATAGTTGATATTTCTGATGTGTTGAAGTTATGCTTTATAACTTCTTTGACCTGTTGACACGTTTCATACACGACACGTGAGTGAGGATCATAGAGTCGACACGAACCTACGTATTCGACTTGCTACCGATACGGGCGGTTCGTGTGTCGGTTCATTTATGGATTAGCAGAGTCTAGATAGCGAGTTGCATAGAGATATGGATCACCAAGCCATAGATGTGACTTGTGTGATACATGGGCGGGGAAAACTACTGGGATGTATGAGCTAGCCCAAAGCCTTCTAGTTGCCTGGTTATGGGTTCATGGTTTCCCTGTTATGGGTGTATCGCTAGAGGATATATCCATTGCACGGCCCTGACCACGCGTCAGATATGGTCAGGAGGTATGCTAGCGATGCAAAGTATGGACTAGGGGATATATCCATTGCACGGCCCTGACCACGCGTCAGATATGGTCAGAGACGTATACTAGTTCATGCGAAAGCCTCTAGCGGATGCTATGCTTTATTCCTACCCACTTATACGTTCCAGTATAGTTTTCAACTTGCATTACACCTAGATGGTTAGGTTCCATTGTGTTGGAGCATGTGATCTTTCCTTTGTCATGTTTCATTTACAGTTCATTATGGTATTGCTTTTATGTATCTTGTTACGTCCCTCTGAGGACCTGGTGATCTCTCTAGGTGTGTGCTTTCATGATTTTCTACAGGTGTTCTAGCCAAGGCCGTGATCTTCTCCATTTCTCGAAGATGATTGCTCTTGGTTCGCTTTGTCATTTTGTCGATCGCTTTCTTGTACATTTATTTCATTAAGATAGTTGGTAGTGGACTTTGTCTCCGCCCAACGATTGTACCATAACTATTCAAGTTGATTCTATCTTTATCCTTTATATATTTGTGGATGAGATTTAGTATGTCTTGGTTCTCTACATTTTACAGCTTATGTATTTATACGAGGATTCCATACATTGGAGTATTCATCGTATATCTACAGCTGGCATGTTTGCATACTTAGTCCTATATGATTTTGGGACTGGGGCGTTACATGTTTTTGTGGTTGCCCATGCAGGTCGAGTTTGCCATTTCGGTTACATGACTGTACCGAACGAGCCTGCAATCTAGGATTAGAGTTTAGAAATCTCATCCACCTACTTGATCACCTTCTTTGATTCAAATCTCTGAACTCTCGTTCGACTTCCTTGCATCCTACTTGATCTTTCCTACCATAAACTTTACCTCTTATTTCATGCTTACCGACCATTAGGAAGATGACTACACTAGTATATGTTCATAGGTCAAACACCTGGCTTGGAAGATTTCATTGGCAATTAGCATGCATTAGAGATCATATTGGAGTTATAAAGACATTTTTACTGTAAGAATCAAAGGACCATATCTTCTTGATGTATGATCTTGTAGGAAGAATTAGTTGATTCCAAGTTTGGTAGTAGCAACATTTCAAACTTATGAGATCGTTGGAATTTAATTACTACAAGAAGATAGCTAGAATCTATATACAAATGAGGAAAACAAATTGATATTTGATTTTGAGTTTTGAAAGTCTCGAGTTATGGAGTTATGATTACTCATCCTTGAAAGTCCTTGAAGAGATATAAAAATTAGTTTAAAGAAGATTTAAATATTGCAATATGATTATGATTTTTTAAGTTTGAAGTGAAAAGGTTTAAAATATTTCGAAAGATGTGAAATGGACTTGGAGAGAAATTTCAAATAGTGTTTCATGAATTATATGATCTATGAATTTATTTAGAGTTACAAGTTTGATTATGAACGTTAACAATCTTGGTAGATTTGATTAGTGATATGCTAAGGTTCACTTCTTGAGATTGGTTTAAAGAATTTAAGATTTAAAGTCATGATGGATAAGAAACTTTTTGAGGAAAACTCGAATTTAAATTTTTTTAGAAGTATTCCACACTAGTTACCATATCATGCGTGCCATGATAGTTGTATATACTCAAGTGTAGTAGTCATCTACCAAACATATGATTATAATCCCAATCTTGACTTACTCAAACTCGACTCAATTCTTTCGACCCGATGAGTGCTTGTGATCTATTTAATTCCTTAAATACTTAACTTGTGGTTTATCTCGAATGCTAGACCCAGTACCACACCACACTACTAGCTTAACTCTTGCAAGTTGAGTAGAATGCCCCACGGTCTAGTATTTCCATTGACTTTATGACCTATTGAGAAACTTAGAATGTTTGTATTTCCTTTCTTCATTATCTAGCGTACCTATATTTTGACTAGCTTGACTAACGCCACAAAAATAGCGTAGTTTTGCAAGCTCACCCTTTATCAAGCTTGTTCACGACCTATGTTATTGGAAGAGCTCCCACTAACATATTGTTTACTCAGAACCGGTGCATGATGGTCTGATCAACCTAGTGCACTTTGGTTTGCTTTTATCTATTATATTCTACGTGGCCTTTGCAGTCCCATCCACGACTGCCTTGACAATTCTTTTGAAATCATTCGATCGTCTTTGCACCACGTAT